>NCQT01076236.1:9736-22621 GCA_002740465.1 Stenocereus thurberi | reverse complement strand
ATCAAGTTACCCAATGAATCTATAATTGAGTGCCCTATCTCCTATAAACTTATCCCTATTACTATTGGTGGAATCATATTTCCTAGAGACTTGTTATCATTCTGGGGATGAAATGGTTGCATACTTATGGGGTCAAGACTGATTGTGAAAACCTTAAGGTTATTGTGAGAGTTAAAAGAGGGAGAGAAGTATGTTTTTATGGGCAAAGAAAGGAAAAACAATGTCCCTTAATTTCTGCTGTGAAAGCAAGTAGGCTATTGTGTTAAGGATGTATTGGGTATTGGCGTCATGCCATTGACACTCAACGAAAGAAAGAAAAAGTAGAAGACATTCCTGTAGTTTGTGAATTTAGAGATGTTTTCCCTAAAGAGTTACTAAGACTGCCCCCTCAAAGAGAATTTTATTTTGAGATTGAATTAGTCCTTGGTGCCCAACCCATCTCCAAAGCCCCATATTGTATGGCCCCAATAGAGCTTAGAGAATTAAAGATTCAGTTAGATGTGCTATTACAGAAATGATGTATCAGACTAAGTGTGTAACTATGGGGTGCCCCACTTTTATTTGTAAAGAAGAAGGATGGAACCTTGAGGTTATGTATTGATTACAAGGAGCTGAATAAGATCACCAACAAAAACAAGTATCCTCTACCCCGACTAGATGATTTATTTGATCAACTGTAAGGAGCAGGAGTCTTTTCCAAGATTGATTTGAAGTCTAGATACCATCAACTTAGGACCAAACCTGGAGACATTTCAAAACCGCATTTAAGACCAGGCATGGTTACTACGAATTACAGTGATGCACTTTGGCCTGATCAATGCCCCCGTTGGCCTTTATGGATCCAAGAAATAGAGTTTTTAGCTCCTATTTAGACAAGTTTGTTGTGGTGTTTATAGATGACATCTTGATATACTCCACAGGAATAAATGAACACACAGCTCATTTAAGGATATTGTTGCAGGCCTTGAGGGAACACAAATTATATGGCAAATTAAATAAGTGTGAGTTCTGGTCAGAAGAAGTGGTAGTTTTGGGACATGTAGTTTCAAAGGAGGGGATTAAGGTTGATCCCCAAAAGGTAAAAGCAATTACAGAATAGCCAAGACCCATTAATGTGTAACACCCCAAAAAATCTGATTTCTTTTATTTACTAATATTTAACTTACGTGGTAGTGAACAACCTAGTAAGGTGTTACTGCTGTATTCCTATTAGAAATACAAGGCCGAGTATCATAAAAAAATCCATTAATGAATAATTTATCATGTGAATGGTTAGGCTAAGGTTTGAGACAAACAGAAACTACTTTTGGGGATTTGTATAGGACCAAGTTAGAAACTCGAGCTCAAGCTTAAGCGTCGCTCCCAAATAGGTAACGATCAAGCCTTAACTTCCCTAAGCATCCCTTTAAAAATGTGCTTTGTGGGTGAACTTTGAAATTGATTTGAATTGATGTTTGGGGAATTTTTCCTAAATAAATTGGTGATGAGATTTCTGATTATTACTAAAGTTTGTTGTGAAACCTGAGAATTTCATGATCGTATCTTTTAACGTTTTGTTGCAAACATATCTTAAAATGTTTCTGGATTATATTAGATTGGGATGGGCTATATGCTAATTTAATATTAGCCCTATTTTTAAGTAAAATAATCAGGTCAATGATTTGGGGAAACTAGAGAGGTTGTCTCCTATTTGTAAGAAGGCCCTATAGCCTTCTCCAGGTGAATTGCATGCATGGTCAGCGACCACATGCCACTTATGGGTGGACGTGGGCTAGGTTATCGATAACTGCCCATATTGACGGTAGGTCAAGATATAGATAAGCGGCTGCATTAAAACCAAATGCAGGTCATGAGACTTAGTGAGGTCGCTCACCCCTTTTATTTTGCAAACTGAACTAAGTAGAACTTGGACTAGTTATGATTCGGGTTAAGAATAGTTGGGTGCCTTTCTTGAAACAGTTGAATTGTCTGTGTCCCCCACCCTGAAATTGTTTGAAATGAATTTGAGTACATGTTTGACTGTTAGGGTTGGTTGTTACTGAGCTAGACTCACTCTTTAAAAATGTTTCATTTTCAGGAGGAGTTTATGAGCATGGGGAAGGGACATCTGTTTAGAGCAAGGGCGCTTATAGATAAAACTCATAGATGGTGTCTGAAATGAACCATATTTTAAAATGGACATTTGACTTAGTTTTGTATGCTGTATTTTAAATGTGGTTAACTTTGTAATAAATTATTCATTAATGGATTTTCCTATGATACTCACCCTTGTATTTCTGAACACGAAATACGACAGTAACACTTTGCTAGGTTGTCCGCTGCCACATAGGTTAAATATTAGTAAATAAAAGAAATTAGAAATTTCGGGTGGTTACAATGTGGTATCAGAGCTAAGGTTTTATGACCTGCAAGCTCGCCTAAGAATATCACAATTTAGAGTAATTTGAAAACCTGTAGACTTAAGGATTGCATGGAGAGTCAGTGTAGGATGGGGATAAGGGGGCATGTGTGCATAAGCAGAACTGGATTGGAATATGGGTCTCATTTGTAATTATTGGTGTATAGGATGAATAGTACACAATATTGCCACTGCATGGCGCGATGTTTTCTCTACTAGAGTGTGGAGAAGAAACCTGGAGTTGACCTAGCTAACCACCTTCAATGAATTGAGGAAGTCATACATGGGTGCCTAATGGAGGTGCCAAATAGCTATTTAAAATTTGAGGAAAACTAAGCCGTTTTCTTTCTCTTGACCCTCTGAGGTGACCGAAAATGACACTACCGAATTAATGAGTTTCATCCTAAGAGTAAAGTGTTTCATTACTGCAGGAAGTGTTGCTTGTGTGATTTAGAACCTATAGGAATGAACCTAGTGAAGTTAAAGGATTGATTAATTGATAGGGCCCTATATGACCAACCCCCTACACCTGCCATCGATGATGAGACCCCACCAACCTGGGATGAGAAGGATGCTGAGGATTTTACCACCATGAAACCCAAACTGTTTGAGGAGGAAGAGTCTATAGAGGAAAATAAGCCCATACAGGAGGATGGGATCTCGCAGAAGACCCTATAGAGGAGGAAAACCTTGAGGAAGATCCTGAGAGGAGGAAGGCCCTGAGAAGGAACCTGTAGAGGAAGAAGATCCGAAGGAAGAACCCATAGAGGAGGAAGACCCTGAGAAAGATCCTATGGAGGAGGAAGACCCTGAGGAAAAACCTATGGAGGAGGAAGACCCGGGAGAGGAACCACTAGAGGAGGGAGGCCTTGGGCAATGATGGTTGGGGGGTGAAGACCTCAAGAAAACACATCTCGATCAGGGATCGAACGAGAGGCCCATAGGAGAACTGACATAGAGGAAGAACTTGCAACTGAAGTTGAACCCGAACCTGAAGTTGCTCACTGGAGGCGGGGAAGATGTGCTAGGATGTGTTGAGGAACTTGCCTATTAGATGCTCTTAGGCAGTAGATGTTAGGTGATTACTTAAAGCTGAGGATATTAGGCTTTAAAGAATATATTGTTCTTCTCTTTCTTTTGTCGGTAGAGTATGAACTCAGAAAATTATCGAATTGCTTATGTATTGGTAGCGACAGTGTGAGAAACAGCTATCATTTCTAATCTATGCATTACAATTTGTTTTCATTCAGTTTAGATGGGTGCAACTGCCTACATATGATTAATTGAGGTCTATATGTTCGATTTATATACGAATACTGCTAATGTTAATGAGATGTGCATGAGACATATGGTGGTATGCCACTAGAACTAGTCACATAAGTATAACACCAAATGGCCACATGAGCATGGTGAATGAATGAAACTATGAACATTACTGCATATTGCTTCATAATGATGGTGTAGAATAGAATTCGTTGTTAAAATGTTGTAAAATACATGTCGCGAACTATTAGGGATGTAACTAAACTTGATTGATTTTTCAAATACGATGTTGCTAAACAATGGAGAATCGCAAATTGAACTCTATCCCACTCAAAGGCCTCATGTGAACCTGGAGAACCCCATGACCAGCCTGAGGGAATAGCTAAAAGCCCTCCAGCCTAGTAATAGAAATAGGCCTCCCAATCATGTGGATGAGACTAACCTGCCTACTGGGACATCACTAACCTCTTGTTGTTAGAAATGTTACAGAAGTAAGGGGAGCAAATGTAGCAACAAAACGAGCACCTGCAGAAGATAGTAGAGGTCAGAGAACGGAAGACAAAGGAGTGTAACTCCTATATATCCAAGAGACTTGCCGGCCATAACCCACCGGTGTATGATGGTGCTTCTGACCCCAAAGCCTTCATAAACTGGATTCAGGGCATAGAGAAGTTGCTTGATGCCCTCCAATGCCCTGAGGAAGGGAGGGTAGGGTTCGTGGTATTCTACTTAAAGGATGAGGAGAACCTTTGGTGGGCTACAGTAAGGGAAAGACAATATGAGCCTGGGTTTGACTGGAAGAGGTTTATGAAGTTGATTAAGAATCGCTTATACTCAGTCTCCCTTTAGAAGGTGAAGGAAAATGAGTTCATGCGGTTATAATAGGGGAGGATGAGTGTGTTAGAGTATGCCTCCAAATTCACATAACTCTTTCACTTTGCCCCTGCCTGCATCGCTGATGAGAAGTTGAGCATGAACCACTTTGAGGCGGGGCTTAACCCAAGCCTCAAGGAGAGAATGTCAGTGTGTCAATACATCTCTTATAAGGATCTGTACGGTACTACTGTGAACGTGGAAAGGGCAATGAAGGAGAAGAATGAGTCCTACAATGAGCAGTAGGGAAGCAAATAGAACGGGGCCAGTGAGAGAATTAGCACTCCGAGGGCTAGTATAAGGGACATCATGGGAACTATCACAACAACGACAATATGCAGGGGGGGCAGCATGCTAGCAATCGACCTAGGATGACATGCAATGCTTGTGGGAAGCCAAGACACTATGTACGTGAGTGTCGCCCCAACAAGAGATGTTATCATTGTTGGAGTTCCCAGCATTAAGTGAGGGATGACTTGCAGCCACAACCTCCTACCAATCAGGGTCCGGGGGCATGGCAGCCACAACAGTACTACTTAAACAAGGGTATGCAGGTGGCAAATCTGAGCCACCAAGCCTAACCTCCTTAGCAGAACCAACCAAGACCCCTCAATTAACCTCCTCAACACTAGAGGTAGAGTCTAAACGATGCGAAGAGAAGAAGTTGAGGATACTCCTAGCATAGTGACTGGTGCTTTCTTTATCAGAACTCAACCTTGATATCTTGTTTGATTCCGGTGCTACGCATTGTTTCATTTCTGTCAAGCTGGTTGAAATGTTAGGGCTAGTTCCAACACCTAGACCCCCACTACTATCTGTGGCTCTTCCTGATAGAAAGATTGTGAGATGTGATGAGCTATATAAGGACTGCCATATCCAAATCTACGGCCATGTGTTGTTGGAGACCTGTACAAATTCGAGATTATCGATTTCAGTATGATTTTGAGAATGGACTAGTCATCAATGTACTAAGCCCAGATAAATTATCTCAAACACACAATCACCCTAAGGGGGCCTGAGGGAGAAAAAGTAGTTCATAAGGAGAAGGTTCTGAAGTGTGGAGTGAGACTTATCACCGCAATGGAAGCTCGAAAACTACTGGGATGAGGTTGCGAGGGGTTCTTATGTGATGTGGTAGACTCTGAAACTCTTGGGTCGTCCCTTAAGGATATTCTAGTAGTTCAGCAGTTTCCTGATGTCTTCCCTGAGGACATCCCAGGCATGCCACTCCTAGAGAGGTGGAATTCTATATTGACTTAGTGTCAGGAGCAACCCCTATCTCCAAAGCGCCTTACTAGATGGCACTAGTGGAACTGGTCTAGCTTGGCGAGTTGCTAGGAAATAGATATATCCAGCCCTGTACATCTCCATGGGGAGTCTCGGTACTATTCGTGAAAAATAATGACGAAATCTTGAGGTTATGCATAGATTACAGAGAACTTAACAAGATAATCGTCAAGAACTACTACCCTTTGCCCCGAATAGACAACCTCTTTGATCAACTAAAGGGCGCGAGGACTTTTTCCAAAATAGACATTTGATCTAGCTACCGTTAACTTTGTGTCAAGAAGGAGGATATACCCAAGGCTGTCTTTCGCACTCGATGCGGACATTACGAGTACATGGTGATGCCTCTTGGGCTTACTAATGCCCCAGCTACATTTATAGGCCTTATAAACAGGGTCTTTAAACCATATTTGGATCAATTCATAGTGGTGTTCATAGATGATACACTGATATGCTCGAGGACACCAGAGGAACATACCCATTACTTGAGGACAGTTTTGGAAGTTCTGAGAAAAAATGAACTGTCTGTGAAGTTTAAGAAGTGTGAGTTTTGGTTAGAAAAATTGGCATTTTTAGGGTATGTTATGTCTAGAGATAGAATATTTGTGGATCCTCGAAAGATAGAAGTCATAACACAGGGCCCAAGACCTAAGAACGCAACTAAAGTGAGGAGTTTCCTATGATTAGTAGGTTATTATCATAGATTTGTTTAGAATTTCTCAAAGATCTCGTCACCCTTCACTAACTTGACGAGAAAGATTACTAAGTATAAGTTGCCCAACAGGTGCGAAGAAGCTTTTCAAGAGCTTAAGAAGAGATTGACTAGTGCACCTGTATTGGCATTACTCGCCAATGACGAGAACTTTGTGGAATATAGTGATGCGTCCAAGAATGGATTAGGGTGTGTTCTGATGCAAAACGACCATGTTATATCCTATGCCTCCTAATAACTAAAGACCCATAAGTGGAACTATCTGACTCACAACTTGGAATTAGCAACAGTGGTGTTTGTACTGAAAATTTGGAGACACTATTTATACGAGATACATTGTGAGATCTTTACCAATCATCAAAGTCTGAAATATATGTTTTCACAAAAGGACCTAAATCTAAGGCAAACGAGATGGCTAGAGTTCTTTAAGGATTATGACATCAACTTTTAATACCACTTAAGGAAGGTAAATGTGGTGGCTAATACGCTAAGTCGTAAGCCATACCCCATCTTTAGCTGCTCGTTAGCATTACCAAGAGATTTACATGAGAACTTTAAGAAGCTGGAGAGCAATGTGGTGACCGCTCACAATGCTGACACGTAGTTAGATTGGATTAGGATTGAAGTGGTAGTAGAGAAGGCACCTGGCTTCGTGATTCACGAAGATGGGATGTTAAGGTTTCAGATATGGGGTATGTGTCCCAGCCATAGAGGGACTCAAGAAGAAGATTCTAGACGAGGGGCACAACACCCCAGACTCTATACATCTTAGTGGGAACAAGCTATCTAAGGATTTGAAAAAAACTTTTTGGTGGAGTAATATGAAATAAGAGGTGGCAAAATACGTGGCCAAATGTTTAGCATGTTAGTGGGTAAAAGCAGAGCATCAAAGACTCGCAGGGCTCTTATAACTGTTGGAAATTCCCAAGTGGAAATATAACTCAGTTTTCATGGACTTTGTGGTAGGTTTACCACCCACCCAGAGGAAGAACATGCGATTTGGGTCATCGTGGATCGACTTATGAAGATTGCCCACTTCATTGCCATGATAAACACATGGACCTTAGCTCAACTAGCTCGTGCTTACTTAGAGGAAATCATCTTATTACATGGGGTGCTAAGTTCTATAGTTTTAGACCATGACACTAGAGTCCAATTTGGATTCTGGCAGAAGTTACAGAAGGTATTCCAGATGCTGCTGCGTTTCAATATAGCCTTCCACCCAGCTATAGATGGGCAGACTGAGCAAGCGATTCAAATGCTGGAAGACATGCTACGAGTGTGCGCGCTAGACTTCAAGCAAGCTTGGGATGAGAATCCGGCACCGATCGAGTTCTCCTACAATAATTGCTATCATTCCAGTATTGGGATGACCCCCTATGAAGTGTTGTATGGTAGACGATGCAAAACCCCATTGTGTTGGTAGACCCGAGCTAATCCAAGCTACTACCCAGAAAGGTAGGGTAATCCAAGAATGAATGAGGGTAGCTCAGAGTCGTTAGAAGGACTATGCTGACAAAAGGCACATGCCTTTAAAGTTTGAGGTGGGAGACCAAGTTCTCCTTTAAGTGTCCCCAACTGAGGGCACCATGAGGTTGGGCATGATGGGCAAGCTTAGCCCAAGATACATCAGGCCATACCCTATCGTTCAACGAGTTGGGGAAGTAGCCTACCGGTTGGAACTACCACCAGAAATGCCAAGAGGACATAATGCCTTCCATGTGTCGCAATTACACAAGTACATCCCTGGCACCTCCCATGTCATTATGGTGGATCCTGTACAATTATGAGAAGACCTGTTGTATGAACAACAACCAATTCGCATCTTGGATCGAAGAGAAAAGCAACTCCGCAAGAAGACATTGCCACTAGTGAAAGTTCTTTAGGCCAATCATAAGATATCGGAAGCTATATAGGAACTAGAAAAAGAAATGCAATCCAAGGACCCTCACTTGTTTAACTAATCAGGTGCATGCGAAGTTTCGAGGGTGAAACTTCCTTTAAGAGGGGTAGAATGTAAAACCCTAAAATAAAAATCTTTTAGATTTATTTAGACTTATTTATATTTGTTTATGAGGTGGACCAACGTAGAACGCTTGAGTTCGTAGGATGATTAATTTCTAAGAAAATTTAGCGGTATAGTATAGGTGTTAGTTAAGAGATCCAAGCCAAGAAAAAATATTTACTTTCTTGACCCTTTTTACATCTAAAAAAAATTCAGAAAATCTTCAGAAGAAAAAAAGAAAACCCTAGCCTTACTTTCTCCTCGTCCTCACAAGCCTCACCATCCCTCATAGGTAAACTCTCAGACCCTCTCTCTTTTCCTTTCCCTCATGGCACTTTTTCTCTCACACCCCAGCCGACAAACCTTTTTCCCTCTTTGCTGCACCACCACCAGCAGTCACTGCCGGTGCTGTGCTCCCCTGCCATTGGCCACCTCTGCCACCAACCACCTCTCTCTCTTTCTCTCACTCTCTTGGTAAGTATGGCTAGGGTTGTGAGAGACCCTAGCCTAAACATCTTTTCATCATAGAATTCTTGGTAAATCATAAAGTTTTGGTTATGAATTTGAGTAATTTGATGTCTTTCTTTAATTTCTAGATTTAAATACTTGGTTGAATAGCTAAAACATCCCCAAAACCTCCCCTTTTCCTCTACAATCCTTTTTCAAGGTAAAGTTCAGTTCCTTCTTATGGCTTGGATTAGATTAATGATCAGGATTAGTGGAGGAATGGGAAAAAGGTTGCATGCTTGCCCCATGAAGGGTTTTAGCTTAGGGTTGATTGTATTTAAGATTGAAAACATAGTGGATTACTAACCCTACTGTGACCAGAACGTAGGACGAATTTGATGAATTACTGGTAATTATATCGTCTTCGAAAAACCATGAAAATTTTATGGCTAATAGATATATGTGTCCTCTTACCTTGAAATTGTGATTTTGTAAATCGGAGTTAAAATCAGTGAGTTATGGCCAAAATACGAGGACTGCACAATTCTGACATACGCTGGGATAGTTTATGGTTTTGGCTAAATTTGAATTAGTTACGACTAGAATCTATTAATTGCCCTAACATGGAAGTCGTAGTAGATGAGTTGACCTCTCCACGATGGGCTAAATCTTCAAAGAGTAGAAGTTATTACCCCTGGAGTTAAGCATATAATCTGACCGTATTCTGGGTAGTGTACAAAGAGACTAAGTGGTGTTATAAGTGTTCCAAAAGTGCCCTAAAAATAATTGTGAGAGCCTAACCTAGTAGTTAGGTATTAAAAGGGAATTTAAAAAATTAATGGGTTATAATTCATCGTGCAAAAGGTCGAGTTGATGTTTGAGACTAACGGAAACTAGATTTGGGGATTTGCATAGGTCCAAGTTAGAAACTCGAACTCAAGCTGAAGCATCGTTGCCAAATAGGTAACAGTCATGTCCTAACTCTCCTGAGCATTCCCTTTAAAATGTGCTTTCTGGATGAACTTTGAAATTGATTTGAATTGATGTTTCGGGAATTTATCCTGAATAAATTGGTGATGAGATTTCTGACTATTACAGAAGTTTGTTGTGAAACCTAGGAATTTCATGAATGTGTCTTTTAATATTTTGTTGCGAACAAATCTTAAAATGTTTCCGGGCTATATTGGGCTGGGATTGGCTATGTACCAATTGAATACCGACCCTACTTTTAAGTATAAGAACCAGGTGAATGATTTGGTGAGACTAACGAGGTTTGCTTCCATTTGTAAGAAGGCCCCATAGCCTTCCCCGGGTGAATTGCATGCATGTTAGCGACTACATGCCACCTTGTAGGTGGACGTGGGCTAGGTTATCGATAACTGCTCAAATTGATAATAGGTCAAGATGTGGATAAGCGGCTGTATTAAAACCAAACATAGGTTATGAGACCTACTGAGGTCGTTCGCCCCTTTTATTTTGCAAACTGAACTAAGTGGAACTTAGATTAGCTATGATTCGGGTTGAGAATTATTGGATGCCTTTCTTGAAGCTGTTGAATTGCCTGTGTTCCCCCACTCCGAAGTTAGTTGAAATGAATTTGAGTGCGTGTTTCACTGTTAGAGTGGTTGTTACTGAGCTTACCTCATTCTTTGAAAATGTTTTGTTTTTAGGCGGAGCTCATGAGCATGGGGAAGGGACATCTGTTTAGAGCAAAGGCGCTTACACATAAGACTCATAGATGGTATCTTAGACTAACCTTATTTTGAAATGGAGACTTGACTTAGTTTTGTATGCTAGATTTTAAATTTATGGTTGACTTTGTAATAAATTATTCATTAAGGAATTTTCCTGTGATACTCAGTCTTGTATGTTTTTTCCTAATAGGAAATACAATAGTACATCTCATTTGGTTGTTCACTACCATGTGGGTTAAATATTAGTAAATAAAAGAAATCAGAAATTCCTGGGTGTTACACAATGTCACTGATTATTAGAAGCTTCTTGGGCTTAATTGGCTTTTATCGAATGTTTGTGAATGATTTTTCAAAGATAGCAGCTCCACTGACCAATTTGTTGAATAAAGCTATTACGTATAAGTGGACAGAGCAATGTGAAAGGGCATTTTAAGAATTAAGGCAGTGATTAACTACTGCCCCAATCCTAACACTATTAGTAGAAGGTACCGAGTACACTATCTACAGTGATGCATCGAAGAATAGGTTGGGGTGCATTCTGATGCAAGAATAGAAAGTGGTAGCTTATGCCTCCTGACAGCTGAAGCCTTATGAGAGAAATTATCCTACCCATGATCTGGAACTAGCGGTTGTGGCCTTTGCACTGAAAATTTGGAGACATTACTGGTATAGAGTACCTTGTAAGATTTATGTAAATCATCCAAGCTTAAAGTATATCTTCATTCAGAAGGAGCTCAGTTTGAGACAAAGGCATTGGCTAGAATTATTTAAAGATATGATCTGCAGACCAATAAAACAGACAAATGTTATGGCAGATGCCCTAAGTAAGAAGGCACAAAATATCTTGAATACTGTAGTGATTGCTTAGATGAACCTCTTGAGAGAGCTTGAGAACTTGGGTGTTCAATTAGTGAAACATAGGCAAGCAAGTGTTCCATTGTCAGCACTTACCTTACAGCCCTCCATAGTGTAGGAAGTTCAAGTGAACCAGGATAATGATCATAAGCTTCAAAGCATAAAGGAAGATTTAGAGGGAGGAAAATTGCTTGGATTTGTTATACATGAAGATGAAACCTTGTGATTTCAGAACCATCTACGTGTACCCAAAAATACGGGGTTAAGGAAGAAGATCTTAGAGGAGGCTCACAACACTCAATACTTTGTGCATTCAGGAGGCACCAAGATGTATAGAGACCTGAGGCGATACTTTTGATGGAATAATATAAAGAATGAGATCGTAGAGCATGTAGACAAGTGTCTGATTTTCCAAAAGGTTAAAGCTGAGCATTAATTCTCTGTGGGTGAACTGTGACCTTTAGAAATTCCCACTTGGAAGTGGGACTCAATCTCGACGGATTTTATCATAGGATTACTTCTTTCTCCTTCCAAGAAGGATGCCATCTAGGTGATAGTTGATTCATTCACTAACTCTATCCATTTTCTACCAATTCAAGATACTTGGGGAGTTGAGAGACTGACGTAGTTATATGTTAAGAAGATGGTTCAATTTCATGGAATTCTAATAGACGTACTGTTAGATATAGATCAGAGATTTCATGCTCATTTTTGGCAAGTGCTTCAAAAAGCCTTTGGAACCAAATTAAATTTTAGCAGCTTTTATCATCCTGAGACAGATGGACAAAGTGAAAGAGTGAATCAAATTTTAGAAGACATGTTAAGAGCTTGTATACTGCAGTTCCAAGGGCAATGGGAAGATGACTTACCATAGGTAGAATTTTCTTACAACAATAGTTACTAGTCCACCATTAAAATGGCTCTGTTTGAGGCTCTATGTGGAACAAAATATAGGTCCCCTTTGTGCTGGATTGACTTAAATGAGACATTGACCTTAAACCCAGAACTGATCCAAGAAACTAATGAAATAATAAGAAAGTTTTGGGAGTATATTTGGGTTGTCCAAAGCTGACAGAAAAGCTATGCTGACAAAAGAAGGAGACGTCTGGAGTTTCAGGTCGGTGATAAAGTTTTTTTGAAAGTTTCACCAACTAAGGGTACCAGGACCTTTGGAGTACAAGGCAAATTGCACCCAAGATATATTGGACCATATTAAGTTATCAAAAAGTTGAATCCCATAGCTTTTCTACTAGATCTACCTATAGAACTCGAACATGTATATAACGTGTTTCATATCTCACAACTCAGGAAGTAAATTCCAGGTCCTGATCATGCTGTCGTAACTGAGCCC
>NCQT01076183.1:20706-31836 GCA_002740465.1 Stenocereus thurberi | reverse complement strand
AAAGGTGTTTTCAATGGACGAAAAAGAATATCTACCATCCTTGTCTCATTTTCGACTCTGTTTAAGGCATGCTCGACTTGACCATAAGAGTCAAGATAGAGTTAATAGACTAGCTAAAGATGGCCTTGTAAGACCAACTCACTAGGCTTAAGGTGCAAAATGTGAGTTATGCCTAGCTAGTAAAGTAATAGGAAATCTTTTTGTAAGATTTCGAGTCCATCAAATCCCTCAGCGTTCGTTCACTTTAGACATCTGCGGGTCCATGAATATGAAAACATGTCATGGAGCTACATATATTCATGATATAGGTATATGTACCTCCTATCTCACCACTATTAAGTACTTGATGTGTTCATATACTTTATAGCGGTACAAGGACTCAATTGAGATGAAATATTAAAACTATTCGAGCCAATCGAGATCATAAATATTTTCTTCATGAAACTAAATCCCGTAATGTCGATTTTCTTAAGGATGAGTTCCCTAATATTTGGTGAAATTTACAAGGACCTCAATTTTGTATGCGTTACAATAACACCTTCAACCACCTATCGGTGAGGGGGAGGATTTGAATTCTCACTAAGTCACCGAGGATGGTACACATTCCTTACTTGGTAAGAATTGTGAAGGTTTGTCTGTCAAGGAGAATGAGATTCGTTCTCAATCTCCAATTGTTGAGGAGAGTTATTCCTGAACGTGCAGTTAGTCCTTATGTTCAGGATCCCACATCCAATAGATAGTGGGAGTAATCTTCTCTTCATAATTAAGCTTCCATACCTCTTAGAGAAAGGGGGAGAAACTCCTAGTCCCATTTCTCTTAGAGAAAGGGGGAGGAATTTCTCATCTAGGTAGACAAATAATGAAGATCCCAGGATCCCAAGGCCTAAGCGTGGAAGAATTCCTCAACGATTTTTTCAAATCGAAAAAGGAATATTCTTATGCACTCCATCGGAAGATTAGAGATCTACCTCTTATCAAGAGGCGGTTGTCTCACTAAATCACAAAAAGTGACTGGATGTCATAAGAGAGAGATGGACTCACTGACAAGGTTTGAGAACTCGTTGAAACTCCACTCCGATGTAAGTCTTCAAGATAAAACATTGGATGGATAGTTCAATTGATAAGTTCAGGCCTGGATACTCCAAGCCCTAGTTTCCGATTTGGACTTTGAGTTCGAAATGGAGTAAAGATTGTTTTTCTCAATGGTGATCTTACGAAAGAGATTTATATAGGCTAACCCATTGATTTTGTATCAAAGGGATAAGAGGACAATGTGTGCCGTCTTAAAAGGTCCATATGTGATCTTAACCAATCTTCCAGTTCTTGGTACTCTAGATTCCATAAAGCTATTTTGGCTTAAATGGTTTCAGAAGACCATTATATATGTCAAAAGATCAACATGAGGATTACATTCCTCATGTTAATCACAAACTGTTGACTAGGAACAACTTGAAGATGATTAAAACTACTAAAAGGTAGTCATTCCATGTCTTTGAGACGAAGGATATGGGTAAAACTAGGTATGTCCTACGAGTGAAAATAATCTAAAGCCGTCCTAAGAAGCATGCATAAAAGTGTCTTGGAACAATTTTGGATTTGTAATTCCTAACCCATAGATACTCCAGTTGAGAAGGGTTCAACCTTGAGTCTTGCTCAATGCCCTAAAACGGATGACAAAATAGAGATAATGAACAATGTCCTTAACCCTAGTATCATAGTAAACTTAATGAAAGCCATGTTATGTACGTGACCTGATATTGCTTTGAGGATAATTTGATAAGTCGTTATCAAAGTAAGCCAAGACTTCTTAATTGACAAGTCATCAGAAGAATGAAATGCTACCTTCGTGGTATTGATAACTTTGTCTTTTGCTATCAAGGAGGAGGCCTCGAGTTGAGAGGACACTCAAATATTGATTGGGGTAGTGACTTGGATGAGTCTAAGTCAACCTCAGGACATGCCTTCAACCTGAGTGGGAGAGCCATGTCATGGTGTGCAAAGAAGCAAAGCTACACAACAATGTTAGCTATGGAAGTAGATTGTGTGTCTTGTACCACAGAGACAAAAGGCATTGCCATTAGGTATATATACACTAACAAGGTGATATGTTCCCTTAACTAAAGCCATTCCTAATGATACGTTCAAAGCTCATTGGTTGAGTCTTGGAATTCATAAGGTTTTGGTAGTTAGACGTGTCTAATTACCTGATGGACATGGTCTTTTGCAAATGGGCAAAATGCTCATAACTAGTTGCTGCACGTTAGGCATATTGAAATGTCACGGGCTTCTAATTGGCCTAGTCACACAGGCAATCGCCCTGACGCTTGAGTAGCGGGCAGGATGAGACTAAATCACATTGGCATTAGGTGTGCAATATTGACTACTCACACTGGAAGTGTATGAGTAGAATGAATATAGTCGCCTCAGTGAGACTAAGATGAGACTCGAGGGAGTCGAGTATGAAATAAGTTTTTATATTGAAGCCTTAAAAGCCGAATCTTGAGTGTCAAGATCAACATTCAGTATGTTGATCTAGTGGCTCAAGTTAGATTTTTGAGTGAAAATCTAGACTGACGATTCGCATGGCCTAAAGAGTGACGAACTCAGCTAAGTGGGAGCTATGCCGTGACACACATCTCATACTGTGTGTGCTTATAAGACGACCCACATATGGGGTGACAATTGAATTCCCTATCACTTTTCACTGTGTAACCCTATGGACGATAACCCTTTCACTTGAAGCTGTGATATTAAGTCAAAGTTTAATGATGCTTTCTTAATGTGCTTCTCAAGAACCACGATGTATTCGGTTCAGCGAGAACATGTTAGGAAAGCAGTTAAGCTAAGATGAAATTTCATGAGTGTTTAAGGAAAAACCGATCCACCATCACCATATCAGCCCGGGCGATTATGTTGAGAGCATAATCATATGATATATCGGGCATGAGGGAATTGAAATGCCACTAGTGATGCACTGGGATGGTTTTGGGGTATCGCATTTCTTGAAGGTGTTATGTTAGTTGGATGGTAACTTAATATAATACTACTTGTTATTTTTGATCGCACGTCCTATTCCTGTTATGAAGCGTGAGAAGTTGTGGTACATGGAGAACACGTGTTTTACGGCTTAAGTGACTGAGTGGGAGCTGTTGGTCAGGCCTAATAGGTTTAGGCCCAACGGCCGCTTATGTTGCCTAGGGCAACAACCCTAGTCACACCCCAAACTATACAAGGTGTGTTTAGGGGGTTAGTAATACACACTAATATTACATGTCTCATATTCTCCTAATTCTCTCTCACGGCTGAGCCACCACCCGTCAGGTTCTTGGGTTTAGGACGTGATTATTAAGGCGACTCTGGTAGCCGCCTGATTTACTTTATTATCGTGGATTATTACCGACAGTACGCTTCCGCATCCAGGTAAGTCCTAACTATTCCTGTAGATTGGTTCAAAGGACCCTAAACATAGACTCAAAGTTCATCAAAACATGATTTTTATCTAGCCTGACTAAAAATTAAACATGACTCCAAACCATAAAGTCAATTGACCCTTCCCATTGTGCAGATTATTCTGAGGTGAAATAACTACAACAACTTAGTTTTCATATCTATGCAATTACTTCAGTCAGTAATTCACAAAAAATGCATATTTTAAATTTGAATATCATACACTGATTATTGTTATTTAGAAATATAGGACATGTTCCCCTTCATAAGCTTATGATAAATTGCACTTATTAGACATATCATTTATTTCAAATACCTAAGTCTAATACAAGAATATATTTGTTAGTCCCAAAGTTATGGTCATACCACCCTAACGTGAGGTGAATAGAGGTCACTAGAAACTTAATTAATGCAAAAACTGACATTGATAGTAAATGTGATAGTAGTATAAACAACTAAGTTATATAGCAAAATTAGAAGTGCATTGTATGATTAAGTGAAAGAGAGAGATCCCCATAGATTATGAGCCAAGCAAAAAAAAAAAAAAAAAGAGATAAAACATGGACTCTGTTACAGAAGTTTGCCCTATCTAGCAGTACTAGTCTCTGCCTATGGCTTCGTTAGCATTTCAATACTTGTGTTAACTCTTTGACTTATATTACTTCAATGTCCATCTGAATTGAAATTTGACAACCTGCCTAAGGTCCACTTATGAGCAGTCTTCTCGGAACTCTAAGGGTTGTGACATGCTAGAGTTTTCCCAAGCTCTCCAAGAAATTTTCTGTTGTGAAACAAGAACCCTATCTGGTTCTTGACATCATGTTAGAGTTTTACCAAGCCCTCTAACAAATTTGACTTGAGCTTTCACCATCTCCTATTACAATCTTGTCCAAAGGTGCTCACTTCACTATTAGACTTTTCACAGTAGAAGTACTCTTAATCTAAGGTTGATGAAGCACTTGTTTTTTTACATTTGGCTACAAGAGAAATCTCTCAACTCATATATCATCAGTGTTACAAGAGTACTGCAATGATTCGAGTGAAGTACGACTCTTATGTTATGGAAGTGCATGAGAATCAGAATGAATAGCATAGTATGCTGCTCTCTTCAATTTATGTCGTGGTCCTCTATTTATAGGTTTCTTCATGCTAACAAACCATTTAAGAGATCAAATAGCTTTTGCAATAGAAATAGCCTTGCATTGACTCATGATTTTCACCAACTAGATAGGTTGTTAGGGTCTCTAATCTTTTTTCAAATGTAAATTTGCTACCAAATTTGTGAAGACATATTTTCCTCTTCTCCAACTGATTCCTCATGTTGTCTTTGCATTACTAAAGTGATGGATATTTAATATCTTGACTGTTATTACCAATTTGGGAAAGGTAAGAGCTTGAATTTCTGGATGCTCACAATGACCTTTTCCTTATTATAATCAGGACACCTTTTTCTGAGACATAATACACCAATTCTATTTTTTGAAAACTTTTGAATGTTGCATGCAAAGCTACTTTTGGCTTCAATCCATTTTTTATCCTGTATATTTAGGCTATTCAATTTCAAGATGCAAGGTCAAAGCAAGTTGATGTTCAAATATTTTGCCTGATAAGATGATGATGATGATGATGATGATGATGATAACAATACGAAGATACGATGATGACAATGATGATGAGGATAATAATAAGATGGAAATTCGGATTTGAAAACTCTATAGTTGTGGTGGCTTAGCTTGGCAATAATCTATATTTCACAAATGCAAGCCCATAACAATTCGTTCTTTTGAGTTAGTATGTCTCAATAATTTACACCCAAAATAGTTAGGTAAGCAACAATTGAAATTGGGCTAACAATTAGTAAATTCTTTTAGGTATAGATTATTAGGGCACCTTAGGCATAGAGTACAAATACTAGCTTGTATTTTGAAGTGCGGATTATTTCTAATCTAATCCTAAGGTACAATTATTTAAATCCAAAATTTCTAATAGTAGTAGTAATAGTAGTACTAATGAGTAATTTCATTGGTATTGTTTGAAATACTCTTGCAAGCAAGTGAATGCTGCTTCTTATATAAGGGACCAAATAAACAATTCTGCTTGTAAGAGATCATAAGTAGATTATCAAAGTTCGAAAGTAAACGTTGACGTGTGAGCCTAAGAGGGATTGCTAGACAAGTTTGCCCATAAGATACCTTGAACATATTATTTGTCTTTACGAGTGAGTTCTTATGTACGACAAATGATATTAAATGGAGTAAGTTAATGAATTTCCATAAATCCAGGGGGAGCCTGAGGTAATGACGTGATCTAGTTCAAAAGGGGAACATCAAGAACACATGTCACATTTTGTCTTCTATTACTTTCCTACTCAACTTATCTTAGAACAATTACATTCTTACTGACATGGACTTCTCTAACTTATTGCTCATTTATTTATGCTAATTTGATAGTATGCTGACTATCTTATTCTTCCATTGTTAGAATTAAAGTTTTCATGTCCAGAAAAATTTCATTATTACCTTGACTATTTACCCTCTCCTGGTTAACTTAACCATGACTTTGGGAACAACAATGATTGTCTTGGCTTTTTTATCTTCGATGATGGAAGCATTTACATGTGTAGGCATTTGACTTCATTGCTTATTTCTTTTCCACCTATTTGTCATTTGCACCAAGCTAGCAATTGACATAGAACAAGCTTGGGTGCCTTCTGACCTTTGAAAGCCGATCAACATGTTGACATTTGAGGAAATTAAAGCTGGCAAATTTGGGTCTGATTTGCATTTAGTATCGTCGAAGCAACATCTTCACAAACGAGTATACTTTCGAATTCAGTTGTCCTTTGAAAAAAAAAAAAAAAAACATGTGGCTTACTGGTCCTATGTGTGTCTTGGTTTTTCTTAGACGGATCATATGTTTGAGTTTGCAAGACCTTTTCTGAAGCAAAATTAATATTTTAAGCAAAATGAATTTTTTGAAACAATAGTCTAACGCAATCAAATATAACAAGCATGTCAACAAGAGTGTTATTTTTTTAACAATTAATACAATGATAAATTTCCTGCTCTTTTGCAATTAAGGAGATTCCCTTGGATTTTCAGTTGAGTACAAAAGCATTTTTTTAATTTTCTTGAATGAATATTTAAATGAGAATGTGCTTGAATTAATTTAAATGACCGAACTAAGGTTGTTGTACATGAAGGGCTGGTGAGTGTTCTTTTACTAATGGTGAGTGCTATATAAAATTCAAATCCAGATCTAATACGTCAAAAACTCCGCCACCCGATAGAGTGTAGGGATTTGATGTCACAGTCGTACCACTAAATTGCAACTTATAGAGAGATTAATTCCGATTGACCCTAAATTTAAAAATCATCTACCACCGACTACTCTACAAAAACGAAGCAGATGAAGTTTAGAGGCCATTTTGTTTTGGTCTGTGCAATCCAAGCTGGAAAAAATAATCCAAACTTGTATTTTTCAAGTATACAAATTTTGGACAGAATGGTGAGTGCCACATAACAAATATAACAAATTCATCTCTCTAATAGCATTAGACACTATGGTCAAGGTTAAACAACTACTGCTTCTGCTTATTGATCAGTGAGGCCTATTCTTGTGTGGACAACAAATACACGAACAAATTTGTCTTTCTTTAAAATTTATGTCGTTTAATTTTGTTACAAGGACCCTGACACTAAAGGGATTTGATCACTTGGAATTTCGTTCTTAGTGAATTTTGGAGATTTTTTAATGATGTTGTTGGGTCCAACACTATCCATAGGGACAATTAATTGCAACCCATAATTATATAACACCGACAAGCTAATAATATGCAGAATTAAATGCAGAAAATTATTAAATAGGACACCAAATTTAATGTGAAAAACCTTCTAATACAGAAGGAAGAACCATGGGGCAAACCGATAGAAATATTCCACTATTAGAATAGTAAAGAGTACAATAAGTAATCGTCTCGAATTAATTACCTTAATTCAACAACAATTTAGAAACAATACATAAATTACCTCTAGGCTTTAACACAATTGAATAGCACCATCAATTGATTCTACACTGCATAGGCAACCACCCAAATTATGGTAATCGCCGCCTCGTTGCACACCTATACCACACCCTTCTCACAAGTACTTAAGCTCTCACAATTCACCTTTCTGTGATTAATTTGCTTATAATTGTAATGCTTCTCAAGGCCACTAAGGGCCTTCAGTTATAGTGCTCCTTGTCTTGGCTAGCAAGGCACAACTTGCCTTAATTTAACTTTCCATCAAATAACCACTTCAACCAATTAAACATAATTAGCAACCAAAAAATAGAAAACCTTTCTTTTTTTGTTGATTTTGTCTAACGTGAGATTAAACACCAAACCATGATCATCAAAAACCTTCCTTTTTGATGCCAAGTCAAATCCATGACTTGCCAAATAAAAAACCAGGAGTCTTTTTCCCATTTTAAATACCATTTGTTAAATAGGATGGACCCTAAACTGACAAATCTCCCCCTCCAGCCCAAGGGAAGAGACTTCCACTCCTCATCATTTCACTCTGAGCTCAAGCTGGATAATCAGGTGCACAAGTTAAACTTGCCACTAGGAATCACTTTGGCCAACATGTTAGTAACATTTCTATCAGTGTGAATCTTATTCAACACCATTAGCTTATCTTCAGTAACAGACCGCAACGAATGGTATCTCACATCTATGTGCTTTGTGTAGGAGTGATACATAGAGTTTTTGGTCAAGTTAATGGCACTTTGACTATTACAAAACACCACCTATTCCTTTTGTTTTAACTCTAACTCTTGAAGAAACCGCTTCCTCCACGGCATTTCCTTCCCTACTTCAATGGTAGCTATATACTTAGCTCCACTTGTAGATAGGGCCACACATTTTTGCAACTTAGACTACCATGACACAGCTCATCCTACAAAGTAAAGACATAGCCCGATGTGGACTTTCTTCCATCTAAACAGCCTACTATGTCAAAATTGATATAACCTTCAAGAATTGGATTAGGGCAACCAAACTGCACATACAGTTTGGTTGTTCCCCACAGGTATTTAAACATCTACTTAACAGCCTCCTAGTAAGCCTTCCCTATGTGAAGAAGAAACCTGCTCACAACACCAATAGCATGAGCAATATCTAGTCGGGTACAAACCATAGCATACATAAGTGAACCAACAGCAGAAGCATAAGTTATTTTAGACATTTCTAATTTCTGCTCCTTTGATTGTGGACAATCTGTCTTGCTCAGCTTGAAGTGAGCAGTAAGTGGAGTACTAGCTAGCTTGGCATTTTTCGTATTTAACTTTTCAAGAACCCATTCAATATATTTCTCCTATGATAGCCACAATTTCTTGTTTGTTCAATCTTGGCTAATGTCCATACCAAAAATTTGTCCTTGCCGGACCCAAATCCTTTATGTCAAAGGATTTAGATAATTCATCCTTCAACTTGCTAATCATATTAGCATCTTGTGCAAAAATAAGCATGTCATCAACATAAAGCAATAGGATAATGAAATTGCCATAAGAAAACTGACGTGAATATACACACAATGGTCAGCATCTATCCTCTTAAGCCTTGCCTCATCATAATCGAGTCAAATTTCTCATGCCATTTTCTAGGAGCTTGCTTTAAACGATGCAAACTCCTTTTCAACCTGTAGACCATGTGCTTCTTCCCTTCACGCTCAAAAACCCTCAGGTTGATAGATTTCCTTCTACATGTCTCCATGTGAGAATGCAGTCTTCACATGCAATTGCTCAAAGTTCAAGATCCAAGCTAGTAGCCAATCCCAAAACAACTCAAATAGAGCTCATCTTTACTATAAGAGAAAAGATTTCGCTAAGGTCAGCACCCTTTTTCCCAGCGCATCCTTTTACCATCACACGAGCCTTATATTTTATGATTTGGTTGCCGTCTTTCTGCAACTTGAACACACGGTTGTTTCCGAGTGTCTTTCTGCCTTTTGGAAGCTCCACTAAATCACAAGTGTCATTCTTCTTCAAAGAATTCATTTCTTCTTCCATGGTTTGTATCCAACACTGCTTCTCCTTATGAGACTGCACTTCTTCGAAGCTCTCTAGCTCGCCCTCATTAGTTAGAAGAACATAGTCAGAATTGGGATACCTGGTAGACGGTTAGCAATCTCTTGAACTCCTCCTTATTGGAGGGTCTGCACCAATGTTATGAGATTGCTCCCCCTGATCAAGACCACCATCAGCAAGAGTATCATCTGTAGCATTCCCCCGTTCTAGTTCTAACATTCAGCTATGCCAGTAGGATACTCAGTGGTCTTCTTGAAGTGATCAGTGTCAACTATGGCCTCATACTCATGGAAGACAACATCTCTACTGCTTACTATTCTCCTCTTTTCTGGATCCTATAATCTGTAGCCAAACTCCTCATCACTGTAGCCCACGAACACAAGGAGTGGCTTTGCTATCAAATTCGATCGCTGTTCCTTTGGTATGTGCATGACAACCTTGCACCCAAAAACCCTCAAATGTTCGTAAGAAGCATTCTTGGTAGTCCAAACTTGCTCTGGAATGTCAAACTACAAAGGAACTTATGGAGCTTCATTGATTATATGAATTGTTTTATGAACGACTTCACCCTATAATGCCTTTGGCAACTTGGGCATCCTGAGTATTGATCTCACCTTATCCACAATGGTTTTATTCATCCTTTCTGTAACTCCATTGTGCTGGATTGTACGAGGCTCCGTCTTCTCATAGCGAATGCCATGCTTCCTACAGTACTCCTCGAACTCATTAGAGGTGTACTCCCTACCATTGTTTGTCTAGAGTGCCTTCAATGGCATGCCTGTCTCCCGCTCCACATGCCATGAAAGTGCTGAGACTTGTGGAACACCTGATTTTTTTCTTTCAACATGTACACCCTAGTCTTATGTGAAGCATCATCAATAAAGGTGACAAAATATCTATCACTATGCGATGACTCCACCTTGATGGGACCACACACATTAGAATGTATCAATTCTAACCTATTTTCTTTTTGCTTTAGGTGCTTGTGAAAAGAAACTTTGTGATGCTTACCAAATAAACAATAATCACAAGGGTTGAGAATTTTACCTTCTGATAAAGAAATAAGGGACTCCTTGGCTAGAATCTTCAACTCGTTCTCACTTATGTGAGCCAGCCCACAGTGCTAAAGATTTGGAAAAGCATAATCCTCAACTACATTAATCTGCATGCCACACACCTTCACATGTGGCTTGTAAAGCGTACAACAAAGCTTGCCTTTAGCCACAAGTAAAGAACCCTTAGTGAGCTTCCAAATGCCCACACCAAGTTGATGCCTGTAACCTTCCTTATCTAGAGCACTCATCGTGATCAGATTCAGGCACAAGTCTGGAATATGTCTCACATTCTTCAGAACAACTGCGCTGCCAACATTGTCTAAATACATATATCACCTATCCCAACAATATCAGCAGCACTGTTGTTGCCCATCTTGACACTGAAAACATTGTCAGCCTGTAAGTGCTGAAGTATTCCCTCTTAGGAATATAGGGATGTGAAGCTGTTGAATTAACAACCTACTCAGCATCAGAATCAATGATATGGTTACACTCTCTGGTTGCACAAACTAATGTAACAACATCATCATCTAAACAATTATGTAAGGCAACTACCGTA
>NCQT01076142.1:0-12445 GCA_002740465.1 Stenocereus thurberi | reverse complement strand
TTTTATTTTAGGAAAAAGGTGAGGGGAAACCCTTAGCTTGAACCATAAGACTGCTATCATGTTTAGAGCCAAAACCTCAAGGTACCCTTAAAGATCGGTAAACTGATAGGAGCACAGAGCTAATGTTATGAATTTACAACACCATTAAATTTCTCCCAGCCCTTAGCATCGTAAATGGTATGATCGTGGTGCTCCAATGCTAGGACTACTAGGGCATAATTCCAAACACTGCGGCTTAAATCTGACTTTTACTATATTATTTCTACAACTGCATAACTAGGACATCTTTCATTGCATGTTTAGCTTTGGTTCTTGGTTAAAAGGCTAAGGAATACATACTCATTTTGTGAAAAAAAATTACTAGTCTTAACACACTTTTTGAAAAAATGGACTCTCTTGACACATAAAAGGTTACAACAAGAAGCAGTTGGCACTTATTTAAGGGAATCATTCGCATGAGTTTAATCCTACATTCATGTCCAAAAAATACCTAATAGAATTGGCGGTCATAAGGTCCTGGTGGGAGGGATTGAGTTTTTTCATATTCAAGGTGGTATGCGAATTGTAGTAAAGAGTTCCACATGATTTCAAGAGTAAAAGGGTGACCCAAGGGGCATGCTTTACTAAGAGGTTCTCGAAAACTTTGACATTTAACAAGCTTCAGCACATTACTAAAAGATGCCTTACCCTCTTATGCAGAAATAAAAATTTTAATTACATTTATTTCTTTTAAGTCTCACCTTCTTGCCTACATGTCATTAGTGGACCCGCCACTAAAGAACCCTAGGACAGAAGGTGGCTTCAACTGGCGGTGGGTTCGAGGATGTGACCCCCAAGGGTCAACGGGTGTTCTTCCCCATAATCCGTCCTATTTCGAGGAGTACATCAAATTGGCTTTTTCACAGTGGTAGTTTTGTGATGAAACGTGGCTAGATAGAAGGATCCATTTAAATTTATAGAGCCACGAGCACCTTTTTAAAGAAAATGTACAAATCTCCAATTCTACCGAAAATACCCAACTCATGCTTTCAATTGAATCCTTCAAACCAAAGAGGCAACCGAGGGACATGGATTTGATTTCCTAGAAGTAGGATTTTTTTTATAGGATTATAATTTTGAGATTCTTGAATGGAGAGAAAGAAATGACTCCATGGCTACGAACCATGGAATGAACTCAGGCGAGAAGGTATAATCTATTGGATGGTGGAAACCACCATTACGATGCCTACTTGAATAACGGCCTCTAGTTGAATTAGTCTTATTTAATGAGGCATCTAGGAAGAAAAGAATTCTTTGTGAGTACTATTAGCCAATCATCTTAAAAAAAAAAAGCTAAAAGGAACAAGAAAGCAGTAGGTGGTCACTATTTTTATTTTATGAACAAATGAGTAAACATTGGACACAGAGTATAAAGGATCAAATTAGAACTTGAAGAGGAAGGCAAAGATTAAAGAAAGCCATAAAATAAACTATTATCTTTGGTTTATGGCCTTTAAGACCTGCCTCATTTGAAGTGAAGTAGTAAAGCACTAAATTTCTTACCTCGCAAATATGTTAGGATAGGATGAAGCTACTCCTTTTTTCAAAAGAAGATTTTTTTCAAGAGTTTTAAGTGAAGAATTTAGAAGAGTTCTCTTACTACAAAGTTTTGAGAGTTTTTGTATAAGGGAAGAATGAGGTAGAAGAAATGTATTTGAAGAGCGAATGGAGTTGAAGTTCCGTTAGGCAAAAAATTGTCTATGTCCTTTTTCCAGAGATGAGTGGTGCATGCCTCTATTTATACTGATGGCATGTCATCATGCTAAGCAAAGACTAAATCAAGAATAATAATCAAATCCTTTTTATTCCTCATATTTTATAAATTGTGATGGAATTGATTTGATTGGCACGTAATTAGCTAAATCAATCCTAGATTAACTTGATTACAGCGACCAATAACAAAAGGCAAATGATTTTAGAAGTAGAGTGCAATGTCAGACCTAACAGCCGACATTGGGTCCGATTGGCAAGGATGATTTTGTCATCGATCCAATATTTGTGCTTTAGAGGATTGTTCATGAGTCGATTAAAATCATCCTCAAAAACAATGAGCAACTCTAAGTTCCACATATTTATCGCTATGAAATTGATAAACTTCTTAGGCCTACGTACATCAATAGAAGGTCAATCGAATGCTTCCTCGCTCTACCTTATTAATAATGGAATTCCTAAGGTGTTACCTAACTATGTCATTGGCCTTAATATTAAATGCTGAGAGCTAGATGAACCCTTACTAAAGTGGTCTCATTTTGCACCCACATGCATAAACTCATAGTCAACATCCCATCAATTGATCTAACACAACTTATAAGCACACTACAGCTCTCAATGGACCTAACATCCAACTCTGATACCACAGTTGTAATGCCCAAATTCCCTCATTACTTAATTAGCTTAATTCGACTATTTAATATCATGGTTACAATGAAAATCCTAATGTCGGCAGGCATCATCACCATCCTACGACAAACAAGGCTATATAATAACTAACCAATCTTAATTGAAGCACATTCACATCTGCAAGTCTTGTTAAGCTGAAAGCACCCAAGACAACTTTGAACTATAATTTAACTTCATCATAATTAGAACATAACTAGATTGAGTATCTCCTAATACTCCATCATAGGCATGCACATTCAAAATATAATCCACAAGACCTTTAAGCTAGCTCTCCCAAGTCTTCAGTCTATGCTAAACTCCACTACGAGCATCCAAGTCAAACTACAAAAGTAACATGTCTTTCTTCCACTTCTTACTTCCTTCGGCTTTTTAGGGATAGGTTTGTCCAACTATTCCTCACTAAAACACAAAACACATAAATATTTGGAAAAAAATAAGTTGAAACCCATTACACATTAAAAACTATTACCGGTTACTATCTGAAAGTGAAACCCAAACTGATAAGCTCATATATGTACTACGATCATTGAATAGGTGTACACCTATTAGGCTAATTGAGAAGCCTGACTTGAGGTCGTGTGGGTAAACTAAAGGATGTAATCCCTAATAATTGAACATTGATGGGTCCACTTGATTATATAGCAAAAAAATGCTTAAAAATCATCCATTAAATCATTATATATTTTGAAATTTTGATATGTATAGAAAAGTGGGCATTTTCAAAAGGTATAGGCAGTGAACATAGCTAGATTGTTGAAATCCTTCTCCCTTTTTGAGAAAACATCTTATTGTCACTTGCGAATGACAAAAATGGCTCTTTTAGTCTCCAAATGTACATCTGTATGGATTGCAGGGTCTCAAGTGATCTTTATTACTTACAACCTTAGTAACTAATTTTATAATTTCTTTTGGTATTTTTTTTCTTAATTACCAATGCACCCATCATCAGTTACTTAACCATGCAAAATGATTTTGCTCCCCCTTTTTATATCATCAGCTTTAACAGTGCTAAAGTTAGTATTATTGTTGTGGGCATTAATATTGTTATCTCTATTAGTGTTAATATTATTCCTATTATGATTATTATTGAGAAAAGTATTATCATTAACTCCTAGAAAATATGTCATTTTTAGCCTAAAAGAACTTCACTCAACTTTTAGTTATATCCTTGGGTAATGTCTAGACCTTTGACTCAATCATAACACTAATGATTATCCATCATCTTCACTACTAGATTAAATTATGCATCAAACTCACTATTGCTCTTAAATATTGAATCTCTCTCAATTCCATATTAAGCATCAGTTCATCATTTATGCAAAGATGGTTTCTAAATGTCTAATTATCGTCTCATGATATTTTAATACTATTTTAAGATCTACCTAAGAAAATTCATATCTTTCACCGCCAACCTTGAATACAGACCTAAAATCCCAATATGGAAAGCTTAGGAAGTCCCGCAACACTTTTCTCATAATGAAAAGCGCAACCACCACTACACGACCTCTAACATTGAGCCTAAGCAAAACTATGTACAACTCCAGTTTATTCTATGTAGTTTCATTAAATTGAGCATGACTTTGTCCACAAAAGTCAAAACTAAGTGATTCCAAAGGCCAATGATAGATAACTCATTGACCTACCTACCCACCAAATCACAATTTTTCGATGTAGCAATAAGTACTTGTTTATTTATAAATTAACGCCTATTTTTGGGTCTGCTTATAGCTTTAAATGCCTTTTTTCTCTCAACCTCAAGTCTCCCCACCCTTCTCAAACCTTTTCATAGCGCACCTCAGATTCCTACAACCGTTAGTTTTATTCAAAACACAATCAATAATCCTCAAAATTCAATAAATCTAGTCACAAAAGCACCACTTTGTAATTCATGCTTAATACCCAATCGCTCCATGAACAATATAAACTTAACTCACTCAATCGTCAAATTTATCATAGTAACTATAAACTCTCGCAAATTATACTTATCTAAAATAAAACAACAAATTTGTTAGCAAAACCAACAACTAAAAATGGTGGAACAAGGCAACGGAAAGCTATGTTTTACCTTCCATCACTGGCTACAGTAAACAAGGAGGAAGATAAATGGGTGTTAGCGATGCTGGTGGTGCCCATGGAGAGGCACAGTGGTGCACAGGTGGCTGAATCTAGTGTAGTGGGGTGGTAGGCAAGGGCTGGGTGGCATACCTGAACAGGGGAGCGGGAAAGTGCTTGGCATGGGAGGTGTGCTGATGCGTGGAATATTGGGGGGTCTCCTCATGGCTTGGTAAAAAAAGGAGCGGATTAGTATAGTTTACAACAATTTTAATTCATCCACCTAACATCCAAATTTTCTTTTTTTTTTTGTTTATAATTAGCAAATATTTGAGCCAAGACTTGGGCTAATATTTTTAGCCTTTTAATAGGATTATCTAGGTCTATGGGGAAAATTATAACTTTGTCCATGTTAGCTTATTTATTCCTTACATTTTGTTTATTTCTTTCATTTATTAATACTATCATTCCATTTATATAATGTAAGTGAACAAATTGTGTATATTTGTATACTCCATAACTTCCTACTTTTATTAAAGGGCAATGTTCTTAGCTATCATCTAAGTATTTATTTATAATTTAAATGAATTAATATAGAGCATAATAGAATTTTGTCATCATGCCACTTTGCTGTTTTAATCTGTAATTGCGTGAATAATCAACTTCGTTAAGTTAAATTAAGATTAACAAGGGTAATTGACATGGATTAGGTTCGGGCTATTGCACAATGTCCAAATTTACCAAGCTTGGATTCAAGGGCTTTCAATAAGAAAGTTAAACCTATAGACCTCCAAAAGGGTGACCTAGTCTTGAAGGAGATAAGGGCCCCAACCCATCACCCAATGGGAAAGTTAAAACCGAACTGGCTGGGCTCATACATCATATGAACTATCCTGCTAAGGAGCACTCAAACTTACGAATGTGGATGAAGACGAATACACTTATTATACTAATCTCGACCAGTTTGCTCATACATTATAAGAACTATCCTGCTGAGGAGCAGTAAAACTTATAGATGTGGATGAAGAGGAATACACTCATTATACTAATCATGATCAATTGAAGAAGTATATCATGCCTAGCAAGTTTATTCTTCACTAAAGCCCATAACGGACCTTAAAAGGAGAAGGGGACTTTGATCTCCCCTATGGTTGGGTCCATAATCGGTTCATAAGGGCCATACTATGCCCATAAGAACTACTACTCCTACTACTACCACTACTACCACTACTACTATTACCACTACTACACATAAAGCATATCATTTTAGGGTCATTTTGATGCATTTTTAGAGGATTCATAAGTTTCATGATTAGATTTTACCACAAAATTCCATTTTATGTTTAGGTATAGTGCTTTGATGACTTTTGTAGGTTTTGAGACCTTTTTTATCAAGAATTCACCTTTAAAAGTCATCTTTATGACTCACCACGGATGCCCCCAGTCACCATACCTGTGGAAGAAAGAGAACAACAGAAGAACACTGAGGTAGTGGACACCACGGTCTACCCATGGTGGATGCCACGGTCTATGGTATCTCTATTTCCTGCAAGGTTGTTCATTTTGTTACGGCTTTTCAACTTCCAAGCAATTTTTAATGTCATTTATATGCGTGGCAGTTTGACTTCCAGCAGCTTTGCTATAACAGGAGACTCTCACCCTCATTTCAACACACATCATCCCACTCCATAATTCTTTCCACCATCTAGTTAGATTTAGATTTTATTTTAGAGTGAGGGAGAGCAAGTTAAAGAAGAAGATTCACGAGGAAGCGGGATCGAGTTCTACAATTGAAAGATTCAAGCACATATTTTGGCTGACCAAACTCTTCTCTCTTCTATTCTCTTTTCTGTTTAGATTTATCATTTTAGAGTAGTTAGATGTTTAATTTAATCATGCGTAAGTAGTTTAATGTTTATCTAGGGATTTAGTAGTTTATGGAAGTGTTGTTGGATCATGTTTTAATCTAAAGAATTATACTTATTTCAAGATTGGTTTGATTTCGTTCTATCGAGTGATTATCAAGTTGTAAGTAGATTTTTGGCCAAAGTTTGCTTGCACACTTGAAACAATAGGGTGAAAAACTTAAAGTTGACATTTAGTTGTTGGACTGCTTAATAAAACCTGACATAATATCGTCTCGAAAGAGAAATTTGCATGTTAGGAGGACAAGAGTGTAATCGAAGATGTTTAACTTGGATTAAGACAAATTAGTTTGAAAGAATGACTTTTGCTTAGTTTAAGAAATTTTGGTTGAGTTCGAAAGAATATACTAAATTTTTGGGGGGAGATTGCAATTCCTCCAGATTAACCGACTAGAGAAAAACACATGTTCATCATTTTGATCCAATCAACTTTCATGACTACATGAATTCCTACGCGTTTTCTCCTTAATCGATTTAAAATTAGTGAATTAGAAGTTGTTAAACTGAATTAGTTATAATTGTTTCCTCATCTTCGTATTTTTATCAATCTAAAGTTTGGATTTGCTTGGCATAACTTAAGGGAATATGGCCCAATAGATCAACCTAGTCTCTGTGGGATCGACCTTGATTTGCTACAACACCACCATGTGCTTGCGGCCGTATCAGATCATTAGAAATAAGATTAGTAATGACTTCACCTTAATTTTTTTCTTTTTCCCCCGTTGGTTGTAATTCAGTTGTAGTGTGAATGGCTGATGCATGGGCATATCATTGGTGAATGGTGTGTAAGAACATTAGTCCACCATTTGATTTTTGTGATCACCAATTATGCAATTAGTGTTCATTGTTGATAGCGTTAGTAATCAATAGTGATGTTATTAGTGATTAAATTAAGCAGTTATGTTATTATTCAGTGTCCAAATGCTTACAGTTTAGAATTTAAATTAGTGATAATTTGAATTAGTGTTTAGTCTTACTTCCAACACTTACAATGCAGTCCTTATGTGCATGATGATCAATAGATGTGTTTTTGAATATCAATGTAAGTAATAATGGTGATCAACAGCTGTGTTATTAGTGACCAGTACAAATAATATTAGTAATGACTTCAGTCAATTTTCCTTTTCCCCCTTTGCTCATACATGGAGATCTCATTAGTGATCAAGTGTAGTAATATTAGTGCACTATTGGACTTTTGTGATCAATAGTTATGTGATTAGTGATCATTATTGATACATTAGTGATCATTATTTATACATTAATGATCAACATGTATAAGTTAGACTGAGCAATTAAGTTATTGCTCAGTGTTCAAATCCTTATAATTTAGAGTTTGTGTACTAAGTGAACAACAATGAGGTGATTAGTGCTCAAATAGGAATAATGCCACTGATAAAGTAGATAAATGTTTTGCTCTTTCCGCAACATGCTTAAAGTTTAATATGGTGACATATTTATTTTTAAAAAATATGGAAAGGCATGGCGGAGAAGGCCGTTGGTAAAGAAATGGTCATAACAGCATTAGATTTTCCACAATCACCAGATGCTCAAATTAAAGCTGTTTAAGACACAAAGAAGACAGAATGTGAGGTAACAAATATCGCCCTTTGTGTCTATTCCTTAGAGTTTAGTCCTTGTGTTTAATGACAATCAATATATGGTGATCAATAGATATGCTACTGATGATCAATACTTATATGATCAGTGATTTAATAGAGACAGAGATTATTTATCACTAACTTAACTTGAATTTCTGCCTTTTTATGGATTATGTACTAAGTGATAAATAGTCATATTTTTAGTGATCATTATCAATAATATTAGTGATTACTTAAATTAATGTTTACTTATTTTATTTTTTGATTGACATTCATTACTTTTGTGTATAGTGATCATCATAGATGTGATTTGTGAATGGTGGCATAAGATTGCTGATCAGATTACTTAATGTTTAAACATTGCTTCTTTGATTCTTCTTTGGATGGTGATCAATAGATGTTATTTGTGATTAGCTGGCATAAAATTGGTGATCATATTACTTAGTGTTTGATGTTTTGTCAAAATTGCTTCTATTTCAAGTCTTCTTTGAGTGGTAATCAATACTGATGTTATTGGTGATCAAAACTGATGCTTCTAATGAACAGTTTTCTCTTCTTCAATTTACAATTCGATAATTGTTTACTGAGTTATCAATAGGCATGTTATTACTAATCAGCCAACATATGTATTTATTTTTTAAAATTTGCAGAAAGATGTTGATAAAACAGTTTCTACCACGAGGCAATTGGCATTGGCTTATAAAAACTCCATCGCCAGCATGGATTGTATGTGCAATAAATACAATGTCTTCAAGATACGAGATCAATCAAGGCCAATGTTCATCTCGTTCTGTGATGCTCCTATCGCAGATCAAGAATCACAGAGAGAGGGTTGTGTGGAAGGACTGCCTGCAATTGGCGAAGGTCAGGATTTCAACATTGCTGTTATAAAGGAGGTTGTTGTAGACCTTTATAGTGCTCATACGGAGTCTGTAGAGCTTTAACGAAGTAGCAACCAAATAAGGATGATGGTGGTCCTTCATTTAGCCCCACACTTGCACTTCATGAACCAGACAGTAAAGCTCAAATTCCGGCAGCCACATCAGTGGTAGATGCAAGCGTAAATGTTGAAAGAAAATAGCACCATGAGGATTTACTGATGGATTAGGTGAAGAAGGACGATAGCATGTCCTCATTCAATCTAAGGCTGGGACTGAGTTAGCTGGACAGCCATAGTCCAGTCCCTCAAACCCATCTGTGCCTGATCCAAAAACTATTGAGGAAAAGCATGATGGTAATGAAGATGATGATGATAGGGCTCCATTGAGATTCCCCTTGAGCAACACTTCTCAGGCGAACCGTGACCTGAGCATCAAAAAATCAACTAAGAGTAAGTCTAAAGCGGGGCACAAGCCTTCTTATAAGAATGGTGAGGTTAGGAAGCCCACCATCAAGACTAAAAACCCTACTCTGTAGTAGAGCACTGCCTCAAAAGCACCATCTCCTCACACTGTCAAATAGGGTTGTTCATCGGCCCGGGATCGGACTGGCCCAGACCAGACCTACCTAGACCCAAAACTGAAATGAGACCAAATAGGGGACCAAGAACCGAATAGTCTAAATTCGATCCAGACCAGACCAGACCAAGCAGAACTCGGACTATCGGACCGAGACCAGACCGAATTTGGATCGGTCTGGTCTGCTGCCTGCTATGTACGGTGTGCTTCAAGTTCAAAGTTCAAATAAATTTGTTGATGTTTGCTGCTAATTGCTCATAGTGAGCCTGAATATGTTAAATTAACCCACTCCAATGCCCAATTTAGACTAGGTGAATTGAATTAAATCAATTGACTTACCGACTAAACAATTTACCAAATCGATACATCCAAAACACAAATCTAAAGCAACTCCCAAACTAAAAAACTTTAATATATCACCAACTAAACTTAAAAGTTAATTATATAACCAAAGTTTTAAATGTTGAACAAGTTTTTTTCTCAGAGTGAGTCAAGTGACTCAATCTTCAAACCAATGCCGATGCGAATCTCAAACATGAAACCATTATCTTGGACTTGGAGTAGGATTTTCTTGCAAGAATGTGCTCCTCTCTCAAATGTTCAACTAATTACTCGAGCAGTATGTGAAATAAACAAAAGATCGAGTTAGTAAATATAAAAACCAACAATTAATTTAGCAAAGAAAAATAATAAAGATACTAATATCCTAATATAATGTAAAATAAACACAATTAAAAGAAAATGACCTCAATATTAAATGCTCAAAGTATCACCAACATCAACCACATTATCCTTAAGCCTCAATTTACCAAGATCCAAATAAAACACAACAAAAAGAACAAAAATTAAAAGTCAGAATATGCAATCATATAAATTAAATGAACAAAATTAAAAAAAGAAATGAAAAATTGAACATTACCCTTATCAAGGTTCCTCAATTCATCAAAGTAGTCATCCATATCTAATCTATTTGCTTAGCCTAAGCCAATCTTATACACATATAAGAGCTTGGACCATCTTTTCACAATGAAACCGAACAAAATTTATAAGTTAACAAAAATAAATAAGTTCTAAATTTATAATACAATACAAAGAAATACACTAATTAATCAATTACCTTTGGAGTTAAAGAAGTTCTAAATGAATCAATAGTATGTCCTCCTGCACTGAATGCCGACTCCAATGCAACTGTAGAAACAGGCACGGCCAAGACACCAAGAGCCATATGGGAAACCACAAGATATCGAGGATAATGTAGTTTCTACCATCCCAACACATCATCCCCTACTTCATCATCTTCAAGTCCCTCATTTAGATACTTTTGCAACTCCGTTTTGATAATTCCTCTTACTCCATTGGACCGCTTTAATTTCTTTCTTAATTGTTATGCATAAGAGGTAGCTCCAATAGATGCAATGGCCTTCTCAACTTCAGGTTGTGCCGCACTACTTTGCCTACATAGAGGAGCCAGTGACTTATATAATTGCCAATACTCATCGAACAAAATTTCTAATTTCTCTCTCGCTTTCAAAACTATACCACTACCTTGTACTTCACCAAAGAAATAACAAAAAGAAACCTCAAGACCTACCAACTTGTACCTAGGATTAAGGATGGGAGCAATATAAACTAAAGGGTTTATTTTCTCAAGTGTGCCATAGTACTTATCATATTTCATTCTCAACCTCATGGCCATTTCTTTAAAGTTTTTGACTCTAGATCCAATATCCTCAATTTCCTCGCTTTCTTCAACATTAGCATCAATGATCTCAACAACTTGCTCCAAGTTGTTTAACATAGTATGAATGGCCACAATCTCAAGGAAAAGCAAGTTGGATGTCACATATGAAGTACTAGACAAATGCAAAGTAACATTATAAAAAACACCAAAAAAAATAACAAGTGATTAACTTGTTTCCAATCATTAAAGTAAAGAGGTCTATCTGCATCATTATCTTTTGCCAATTCCAAATTATAATAAGGGTCTCTTTTGCTATACTTTGTGAATACATGCTCGTAGACCAAAGCAGTGCTAATAATCTTATAAGTGGAGTTCCATCTAGTGGGAACATCAAGTGACAAAGAAGCCTTGCATTCAATTTTTTCTACAGCTACACATTCTTGAAATCTTTGCAAACTACTAGGAGATTGACTAATAAACCTCACAGTACCTTGAGCCCGCTTAACTGACTTCCCAACAACCTTCAACCTATCCCATACAATCAAATTAAGTATATGACCAATACACCAAACATGTAAGAATTCTCTACCAAGGAAAAGAAAATGACTATGTCGCTGAAACTCACTAATAAGGGCAGCACAAGTAGTGTTATTGCTCCCAGCATTATCAACAATAATAGTGTACAGTTTAGATGCTAAATCCCAATCCTCTAAACATTCCAAGAACAAGAGCAATATCATGCCTTGTTGACTAGAAGTTGCACAAAATTTTAATATTTTCTAATGTAATTTCCAATCATTATCAACAAAGTGAACGGTTATAGCCATGTAGTTAATCCTCGAAAGTGAAGTCCATATGTCTATTGTCACACACAAGCTTTGACATGAATGCATAACATATTCTTTCAATTTCACTTTTTCATTGACATATATGTGATAAATATCTCTTGCAATGGTAATGCATGAAAGCATATTAAGTGAAGGACAACAAACAGACATCATTAACCTAGATCTCACATTTTCAATAAATCTAAAGGGCACCTCATCAATTATGATCATTTTGGATATAGACTCTCTAGCCTCATAAGGATTCAATACCCCTGACTTCAATCTAGCTTCGTCCTCTTTCACTCTTTCTGAACTACCCCTCGTTTTGGATTTGGAGCTCGACATCTTGCATTAACAAGTGATTACAAAATATAAGCAAATAAGCTAATAATAGTCATATATGTGCGTGTGTGCGTGCGTGCGTGTCTATATATGTATGTATGTATGTACATATGCATGCATGTCT
>NCQT01076140.1:10203-24070 GCA_002740465.1 Stenocereus thurberi | reverse complement strand
TGGCATAATTTTGACTTTATACTTGATCCTAACATATCTGTGGTTATTATCACTAGTGTTTCTTCATGATGATTTCAATAGTTTAATTTGATATCTCAATTACATATTAGACCCTATAAGTGAATATGATGCTGTCCAATTGTGCTTAAGTTTATGTGCAAATTTACTAGATAAATGATATCATCTGATAATTATAATTCATCTTCTTAAGTGATGGCCTATTGCTTGCGGCTTAGGTTGAACAAGAGACTAACTGAATCCCATTTGAGTTAGCAACACAATATTTGTGTCAATTGATGAAATCCAAAATTGTAGATCGTTCTCTAATTTGATTTGTCTCTATTTTCTTGACTCACTTACTTTTCATTTCTTATTTTCAATCTACATCTTGATTGAACTCCTCCCTTGAATTATTCCTTTTTATTGGAAAAGCCAAATTTAAAATTGCCATTATTTTTCATTGGATTAATACCTTATACTCACTAGTCTACAATTGATGTGGTGTAGTTACAAGTAAAAAGGGTTTTCAAAGCTCAACACAAAACCCACGTCAAAAACACAATTTTACAACTCTTAACATCACTTATTCACTCACAAAAAAATTGGAAAACACATATTCCAAACCCAAATATGGGGAATAGCTGCAAAGACTCTAAAGGGAAGGATGGATGAACGCCATGCCAAAAGACCACCAAACACCAGCCTAGCTAAACATAAAAGAAGTCACGACAGAACACACATTAATACAATGGTTAGTATAAACAAGAAAAATTAGCTAAAATAATGAAAGAATAATGCAAAGAAAAATGAAAAACATATGCAAAAGAAAAGCAGATTAAGTAAGCAAAATATATGAGCAAGAAAAATAATCTAACAGAACATGTATAAAAGACTAAGAAACGTTTAATTAGGCTAAGTAGTTCATGAGGAACCAAATAAGACTAACCAAAACTAACTAAGAAATTTTAACTCTGGAGATATTTATAATAGAAAATAAGTTTAAAAGACCTCAAAAATTTTACGAAATTTAACTTGCTCTTGCAAAAGGTAATAAATCTAACTATATAAAATTAGGAAATTTAAACTCACTGGAGAGGGTCAGAAGGGGAAAGAATGAGGAGAGCTTTTTTAAGGACGGAGAAGGTTATTTGCTGGAGTAAATAAGAGAGTATACATGGACAAACCCACTAAAAACCTTAACGCAAATTCTTCAAATGAAAATAGAAGGAAATAGAAATAAGATGGATAAAAAAAAAAGATGGGACAAAGAAAACAAATGAGATTCACATACAAGGGAAAAGATTTGAATTGGTTTTTTGTTGGAGATGAAGAAAAAGATAAAAGGAAACATAAGAAAGTGACAAGAATGGCAGGATGACCATTTTGATTATAGCTTGGGAAAATCTCCACCACAAAACATATTTTTTTGTCTATTTTTTTTTTCTTTTGACTTGTTCTTCTTCTTTTTTTCTACTCTTATAAAAATAAGAAATAGTAGAAAAGATAGAGGTTCCAAAAAATGTTTCTCTTTTCCTTTTTCTAGATTTCATCATTGTCTTATTCATTTCTTTTCTTTTTTTTAGATTCCATTTTGCACTTTTCATTTTCCCTTTCTTTTGAAAATAAATTAAATAAGAAAAAGATACACCGAAATGGGTGAGTCCATACTCGGTGTCTACACCCATTATGATTAAGGATCACGTTGTGGAGTTGATAAAGGGTAAAGACATGGAGGTCTGGCGCTGTTAAATCTTAAAGGAATAGGACAATCTTTTCATTGCCAATGAGGAGGGGGAACACAATGTTAGTCATCTTCAACTTAGTAAGGGTGAGTTGGTTTTGGAATGAGTTCTTCGTGTTGAGGTGGCTAGCATAATTGAGCGCTAATCTCTAGGGGGCACGAAAAGGGGTTCTCTTGGCTCACGAAAAATAGAACAACCAAAATATCCCCAGTTGGTGAGGGCTCCTCCTAATGATTGGTGTAGGTGATGATCTCGTTGTCCATCACTCCCATTAAAACCATTTCCATAGCCACGTCAAATGAAGATGAGGGTGCTACAATTGTTTTTTTTTTTTTGGTGGGGGGGGATTAGTGATGACACTAGGAGAATTGCCTGTGATGTCATTTTGAGTATTGCTGAGGACGATGTTTGGGGTTCTCTCATCAATGCTGACACTAAGGGTACTGCGTCCTCTAACACCTTTCCTAGCCTCTCTGAGTAGTGTGTGACCAGTGATCAGAGAAGCAAGATGCTGAGCGAGATTTCCTCCTCCAAGGACAAGATTCTGGCGGCTAATTTTTTTTTTTTCCATGGGAGAAGAGATGCAGTCCTCTTGTTAAAGAACAACTTTCTTCCTCCAGCAATGCCATATGGGAATCTCCTAGGCAAAAGACTTTTGAAGTTAAGAGTTAGTAGAGGGGATAAAGGTGATTTTCTGCTCCTTTCAGAATATAGGCTTGATAATGCTATTTCTGAAGGGCTTATTAAATCATTCCTTCCCCTTATTGCTTCTGAACTCCATCTAACTAATGGGAAGCTAAAGGCCTAAGTTGTCGCCCCACTTTCTAAGTTGGAATCCCTGAAGGCTCAAAATGCCATTCATCACAAGTGTCCCTTTTAAGAAAACTGTTTTTGGCTTTTACCTCATTTAGAATATATTTGAATTTGTTTTCTAAGCATCCCAAATGTTACTGGCTATTAAATCTTCAAAAAAACAAAAACATCTTGCTTCTTGAAGATTGTATAGCAAGACTATCCGCTTAATTCAATCATAAATAATATAATCAATCCAAATTAGCATAATATGGCAAAGTTCAGAGTCTTAAAGGACAAAACACGTTATCAAAGTTCATGCATATGACGAACAAAACTTGTGTTATGTCTCTATATCATAGGATTGCATATTTATAAATAATTTAAATTTCATCAAACACATATGCAAATTCCAAAATCAAGAAAGTAACAAGAATGTCATAAAATTCGTTTTAAGTTGAATTCAAGTTATTCCACTTTCATGACTCTAACGAGGGTCCATTTTTGACAAGACAGTCAAAGTCCTTGATGATAAGAGTTCAAGGTAGTTAAACTCTAGTTTTGAAGTTCTAGACCGTCAGTTACCCAGTGATCTTGTTAAGGAAGTCACTTGTAAGCAATAAAACACATAGATAGGATTTAGGCAATCGTGCAAATAAAATCTAATGATTATTAATCTTTATGGGAAAGCTGCCTTGGGATTATAACAGATATCAAGCGTAAAATTACATCACATTAAGGTGATTCTTCAATTTTCTCTTTTTTTCGTGAAAGGTAACATTTTTCAAATAAATAGCGTACGAGATTAAAAGATAGCATTAAAGTGTCATGGTTCCCTTAAGACTATCAAGTAATGCTTGAGATAAACCACTACAGGAAGATATTTGGCTGGAATGGCTTTTTAGTCGAAAGAGACTGGAATGATGATGTTGTTTCAAGTTCCATGGAGCTTTAAGTTGCCACAGTTGCCTCTTTCTACTCATCCTTAGATTCTTCATGTTATTATTCTTCCTTGTTCTTATCTTATATAACTTCCTACCTTCTTTCTTCTATAATGCCCACCGCTTCTTCTTCAATGTCCTTCCTTTTCTAAAGGAGGGTTGCCGCAGAAGAGAAAGGAGCCTCATTTATTGCCTTGTGATCCTATTCCATACCCACCTAATATATCTGCCTCTAAACATGTCCAAAGATGATTTAAGGCTCCTTCTTTAGAGTTTCCCTAATGACACCCTTTGCTAGCTCACAACCCACAACCTCAAATCTTTTATTTAAGAATCTCAAAAGGATCCACTCAAATTTACAGGTCTTCTACTCACTTAAGAATGTTTCAAATTTATCAGCAATGGAGGCTAGTGTTAAATTTCATAGCTTAGGGCGGCAAGCAGAGAATGGGTTAAGTCTTGGTCAAATGTGGGTTTGACATGTTTAGAGGAAGTCTTCTTCGAGTATACTCATGTTCACGCAGCCATTGCCTAGAAGAAGTACACTTGAATTTGAAGGCTTCTAGTTTCTTCTTGTTGATGACGATATTAACCACCTCAATACATGCCTAATCTTTTTGAGGAACCTTAAAGAAGGCGAACACCTCTGGAAGCAGCCTAACATAAGATAGAGGAATTTTACAAGATGTCCTCTCAACCTTGTTTATGTACTCAAGAATAACCTTAGAAATAGTCTTATAATGATGCGTCTTGATATGTTGAACCATTCCGTGGGTCATGGCATACAGTAATTCCTTTGTGTCGCACGTCAAGTAAATAGTCCTTCCCAAAATAAAATAAATTATATGTTCAAACAATAATCAGGTATAGAAAGCTTGCTTCTTGTTGCCGAATGAAACCTCAAATCTGGAGAAGATCTTAAAACAAGCATAGGCACTATCCATCAATTGTCAACAGTGGCATGGTTTACCCTGACATTGAAAATTTTAAAAAATCTAATCCAAGGTTAATTGATGCCCTAACAAAAGTAGTGTGGTAAGTTATATCCTTATGTTTTTATTTTCTTATATTCACATAAAAGAGCTAGAATAAGTAGGATTGACTTTTGTTCCAACAACAAAGAGCTCTTTAGAATTCATCAAATCCATAACTTACAACAATCCGAATTTCACTTTCATCAAGAAATCTTAGTCGAGACGAGCACAAGCAATCATCTTTCTATGTAACAATTTTGCAAATTGCTCTTTACGACCCTCTTTGAATCACTTATTAGACATATCAAGAACATTTACGGAAATAGAAGCTGGAAACTTTATCTCCTGTGCTTCACTGAGTTTGAACTACTTTCCTCTTATTTCCTCGTCAAGTAGCCTTTCTACCTTTTGGGAGGTGTAAGAGCTAATAATCGAGAGCTTCGAGTGACTTGATTGGGTGTAGACTCAAATGGACCACTTTTTTGCTTTTTGGAAGAGATCAGAAGTTCGACAATGGCAATTTAGAAAGAAAGAAGATGGAGATTTTAGGTTAGGTTTGGAAAGTTGAGAGTGGAAATAGAAAATTAGCTAAGATGCACTGCGGGCATAATTAAAAGAAGTTAATTGATGCTAGTAATTGATGAGACATGACACGCTTGGACTGTCTCTAAAGAGTAGGGGCTAACATATGTAGAGCACTAATGAGCTTTAGTTATCAATTTGGGAAAAAAATGGAGTAGCTTGAGAAACTTTCAAAGTGATTTCCCAACATAATTTTTAAAAGATTTCAAATTAATTTTTAAAATTCAATTGCTGCCTTGTGTTTTTAGAAAAACATCCTCAATCAAAGAAAGACTATTAATTAATCTTTATCAATATGACAATAGGCCTATATCAGGCCCTGTTCTTTTCGTAGGTCAATTCTAAATTACTAACTTCAACCTACTTCAACCCACTTTAATCTACTTCAATCCACTTTAACCTACTTCAACCTACTTCAACCCACCTCAACGTAGTTCAACCTACCTCAACCTACTTCATACTTTTACCCACCCCAATTTATCTACGAAAAGAACAGGCCCTTAGTGTCACAAAATCACTTAATTTTAAATAACTTGATGTTTTCAAGGTCATGAAACTCAAGAGCCTTCAAAATCATTTTGCGTGCCATTTATAATTATAAGAAGAATTAGTCCCGCTTAATTCAAGTAGTGTGCTCAATCATTGACAATTTCTTTATTTACAATAAAATTGGTCATAATCGATGAGCATGGTAAAGATATCAACTAATTACATATTAGTAGGCACAAAATCTAGAAAAGATATGACCTTTTGCAGTATCACGTCTGATGAAATGATGCCTTACTTAAATGTGGTTCTGTTGGAGTGCTGAATTGGATTCTTACTAACATTGATCGCACTATGGTTGTCACACTTGATAAGATTCTTCCTTTATTCGGATCTAAGGCCTCTGAGTTGTTGGCTGGTCCATAATGCCTGCGCACAACATTGTCTAAATGTAATACATCTAGCCTTAGCAATGGACAAGATCATTGAAGCTTTATAGAATCCAATGCAATAGGGGATTGCTTAGGAAATTAACATGATTTTAACGTACTCTTTGGAGCTTGCTTAGAGGTATGGTTGGCACAACAAGTTCAAGGTCACCACTTCTTGGATATGATAGACCAAGGTTCTCAGTTCCAATAAGATATTTAAATATTCCTTTCATAGCCTTGAGGTGTGATTTATTATGGATAAATTAAAATCTTGCACATAAACAAACACTAAACATGATGCCATGCTTGCTTGTAGTTAAGTATGTTAATGGTCTGATCCTCAATATGCATTTTCAAAGACTATCTTACCACCTAAGCCTATGTCAAGCTTATAGTTTGAAACCATTGGAGAGTTTGGCTCAGTTTGAATAGTCAAGCCCATATTTCTTTACGTGTTTGTTGACATACTTTCCCTAGTTGATTAACATGCACCTTGACAGTGCTTGATTCATATCTTAAGATAGAAGTTCAATTCTCTCATCACGGTTATCTCAAATTCCTTCATTGTAAGCTTAGAGAATTCATTGGATAAGGATCCATTAGTGGCCCTAAACAATATATCATTGAACATATTTAGAAGAGTAGGAACTATTTCCCCTTTGTTTCAATAAATAAGGTTTGGTGCGTCTGTCTCCTTTAATATCGTTTTTTAATAAGAATTTGCTAAGCCTCTTATACCATGCTCTTTACTAGAGGATTAGCAAAGTTTTGATGTGGGGGAATTGATAATTCATAATTATATATGAAATTTTTCTTCCATTTATCCAATTTTAAGTCTTTGAAATATACTTTCATAAGTAAATAATGCATATTTTATGTGATTTTAAAGTAAGAATAAAACAAATGAATTTGAGCAAAAAAATGATCAATTCAACTCGAGTTTGTCCAAGCTCCTATATGTGCAATGCTTATAGTCTAAGCCCAGCGTGCCAGCTATTTTCTCCCTCTTACTCACACGACTCAATTGTTCTGGTTTGTTTCTTTTACCCTAGTAGCATGCGCATATTTTCCTTATCTTGCACGGTCGCTTGGGTCTATTCTGTGGGGGATAAGCAGCCCATTCTGAATCCAACCATTCTATCATCTCATTGATTTTTTTCCTTTGTGTGGCCTTGGTCTGTAAGGCCTAGTAGCCCACTCGAGCTGAAACAACACTACCTCTCTCTTTCTCGGTCTCTCTATTTTTGCCTCACGTGGGCCTACTGTCCTTACACGGCCCAGCACCCTCTCCACATTCAGCTCCTTCTCTCCCTCTTCCCTCTCTCACATGTTGGGTATGTTCCTTTGCATAATCCATCTGAACTAGCCCTTCCAGCCTGGTTCCTTCTTTCTTCTCATCCTCATACTTGGGTTTGTTATTTCTCCAAGTTGCAACCCAATACCGAACCTGCCTCTAGCCACCTAGCCTTTCTTAATTCAGCCCAAGTCATGGCCAGTAGCTAAGTTTTTATTCTTAAAAGTAAGCTCAAGCTGACTTACTCAATGCCAATTATTGAAGATTAATTTTTAGCTAAAGACTAGCCTTTTCTCAAGCAAGTAACATTATAACCGCTGAAGAATTAATTGAAATTAGATTTTTCTCATAAATTTTGGGCTGTGAGAGGGCTGTGGAACTAGTATGAAATAAGGTCAATGTTGGTGCAAAATAATTCATCACTCATCCAGGCATTGTTCCATTCTATTGTCTTCCATCTTTCAAGATAAAGTCTTTGTAAGACAATTCTTTGGTTGAGGAATTTCGAAGAGAATAAGCATCATTGGCTATTTTTTCCCTTTTCTTGTCACCTCATTTGCAATTTAAATTTGAGTGCTTGTGCTTAATATTATAATTTTGTGTAAATTGATATCCAAATTGGGACATAGGGACTGAAATATATCACTGATTGAGGGCATGGGTAGACCAATTTTGATGGCATTTGTCTAACTATGGCTAGCTAAAGTACTCATTTAGGACTAAGATGGGTCCTTGATTAATAATATTATTTTACTAATTTCTTTCAGGGTTATTTTTGACTATAATATTGCATAATTTTGAGTTTATACTTGATCCTAACATTTCTATGATCATTATTACATTTCTTATTCATGATGATTTCAATAGCTTAATTTGCTATTGCAATTATATTTTAGACCTTATAGGCTTACATGACACTAATCAGTTGTGCTTAGAAGTACAATTATTAAAATTGAATTTTTCATACTAAAAATTAGATGAGTTATTTCTAAAAAAAATTTGTGCAACACTACTACATAAATGACATCATTTGATAATTATAATTCTTCTTGCTAACCATGGCCTAATGCTTGTGACCTAGGTTGAACAAGAGGCTACCCGAATCCCCATTTGAGTTAATAATACAAAATTTATGTCAATTGATGAAATCCGAAATTCTAGATCTTTCTCCAATTTGATTTGTCGTTTTTTTCTTAACTTATTTCCTTTTCTTTTCTTAATTTACATTGATAATTAAACTCCTCCATTGAATTATTCTTTTTAATTGGAAAAGCTAAATTTAAAATTACTATTATTCCTCATGAGACTGACACCTTATACTCGTTAGTCTACAATTAATATGGCGCAGTTGCAAGTAAAAAGGGTTTTTAAAACTAAACCCAAAACCCACATCAAACACACAGTTTTACAACTTTAACATCACCAATTCACTCATAAAAATCTGGGAAACACATATTGCAAACCTAAATACAAGGAACGGCCACAAAGTCTCTAAATGAAAGGATAGATGACCCTGATGGCAAAAGACTACCAAACACCAACCTAGCTAAACGTAAAATAAGTCACGACAGAATCCACATTAACACAATGGTTAGTATAATCAAGAACAATTGGGCAAAATAATGAAAAAATAATGGAAAGACAGAAGAAAAACATATGCATAAGAAAAGAAAGATTAAGGGAAATATATGAGCAAGAAAAATAATCCAACACAATAGGTGTAAATAACTAAGAAATATTTAATAAGGCTAAGTAGTTCATGAGGGAACCAATTGAGACTAACCAAAACTAAGTAAGAAATCCTAACGCTAGATATATTTATAAAAGAAAACAAGTGTGAAAGACTTCAAAGATTTCAACAAATTTAACTAGCTCTTATGAAAGGTAATAAATCTAACTAAATCAAATTAGGAAATTTAAACTCACTAGAGAGAGTTAGAAGAGAAAGGAATGAGCAGACTTTTTCTTAAGGATAGAGAAGGTCATTTGCTGGAGTAAATAAGAGAGTCTATATATGGACAAACCCACTGAAAACGTTAACACCAAATTTTTCAAATGGAAATAAAAGGAATAAAAATAAGATGGACACAAAAATATGGGAAGAAAAAAGCACATAAGATTCACATATAAGGAAAAAGATTTGAATTAGTTTTTTTTAGGGGGGGAGATGAAGAAAAAGACAAGAGGAAATATAGGAAGGAGATGAGAATGAGAGGATGACCGTTGTGATTGTAGCTTGGGAAAACCTCCCCACAAGACGTATTTTTCTTTCTTTTTTTTTTTCCTTTTAGCTTCTTCTTCTTCTTCTTTTCTTCCACTTCTTTCTGAAATAAAGAAATAGTGATGGAGGTTTGGAAAAAATGTTTCGTTTTTCCTTTTTTCAAATTTTGTCATTTCTTTTCTTTTTTGTTCATTTTTTTCTTTTGTTGTGCATTTGAGTTTAGATTTCGTCTCATGAGTAAGATAGAATTTAGGCTACTCTCTTTGTGATTGAACCTGCCAAATACTTACAGCCAACTTAATTCCATATTACGCCTCTCTTTTTCCCTTTCTTTTGAAAACAAATTAAATAAGAAAAGAGATACACTGAAATGGATGAGTCAAGGTTCGATGTCTACCCCCATTAAGTTTAAGGATCACCTAGTGGAGTTTATGAAGGGTAAAGACATGGAGGTTTGCCACTATCAAATCTTAAAGGAACATGAGAATCTCTTCATTGCCAATAAGGAGGGAGAACTCAATGTTAGTCATCTCTAACCTAGTTAGGGTGCACTAGATTTGGAAGGGTTGTCGTGTTGAGGTGGCTAGTACAATTGAGAGCTAATCCCTAGAATACATGAAAAGGGGTTCCCTTAGCTCACAAAACAGACAACAACCAAAAAATCCCCAATTGGTGAAGGCTCCTCCCAACGATAGGTGTTGGTGATCATCTTGTTGCCTACCACTCCCATTAACACCATTCCCCTAGCCATGTCAAATGAAGATGAGGTGCCGCAGTTATTTTTTTGGGGATTAGTCATGTTTCTATGAGAAGTGCCTGTGATGCCATTTTGAATATTGTTGAGGATGATGTTAGGGGTTCTCTCATCAATGCTGACGTTGAGGGCACCTTATCTTCTAACAACTTTTCTCGCCTCTTCAAGTAGTTTATGACCAGTGAGCAAAGGAGCAAGAGGCTGAATGACATTCCCTCCTCCAAGGACATGATTCTGGCGGCAAATTTTTATTCCATGGAAGAAGAGATGTGGTCCTCTTCTTATAGAACAACTTTCTTCCTCCAACGATGCTATAATGGAATCTCCTAGGCAAAAGACTGTAGAAGTCGAAAGCCAGTCGAGGGGATGAAGGTGATTTTCTGCTCCTTTAAGTATGGAGGCTTAATGATGCTACTTCTAAAGAGCTTATTAGATCATTCCTGACCCTCTTGCTTCTGAACTCCATCTAACTATTGAGAAGTAAAGGCTGAAGTTGTCCCCCCACTTTTTGAGTTAGAATCCCTCAAGGGTGAAATTACCATTCATTACAAATGCGCCTTTCAAGAAAAGTATTTTTGGTTTTTGTCTCATTTGGGATATATTTGAATCTATTTCTAAGCATCCTAAATGTTACCAGCTATTAAATCATGAAAACACAAAAATATCTTGCTTCTAGAAGATTGTATAATTGAATAATTAGTAAGATTACGCGCTTAATTCAATCATAAACAATACAGTCAATCCAAATTAGAACAATATGCCGAAGTCCAATCACTTAAATGACAAAAGACATAACCAAATTTCATGCATATGATAAGCAAAGTTTGTGTTATATCCCTGTTAGATAAAAGGGAAAATTTATAAATAATTTAGATTTCACCAAATAGATGTGTGAATTCCAGAATTAGGAAAACAACCAGAATGTCATAAAATTCATTTTAAGTTGAATTCAAGTTATTCTAATTTCATAACTCTGATAAGGGTCTTTTTTTGACATGTCAGTCAAGGTCCCTAATGATAAGAGTCCAAGGTAGTTATACTCTAGTTTTGAAGTTCTTAGCCATTAGTTACCTGATGATCATGTTAAGAAACTCACTTATAAGCAGTAAAGCACCTGGATAAGAGCTAGGCAACAGTGCAAGCAAAGTCTAATGATTCTTAATCTTTACGGAAAACCTGCCTTGGAATCATAACATATATCAAGCACAAAATCACATCACATTAGGGTGACTGTTCAATTTCTCTTTTTTTTTAATGAAAGGCAACATTTTTGAAGTAAATAGCATAGGAGAGTAAAAGGCAACATTAAAGTGTTATACTTCCCCTAAGATTAGCAAGTAAAAAATGAGATAAACCACTGAAGGAAGATATTTTGCTGGAATGGCTTTTCAATCGAAGGAGACTAGAATGATGATGTTGCTTCAAGTTCCTTGGCTTCCTCATCCTTTTATTCTTCATTGTTCTTCTATTATACAACTTTCTACCTTCTTTCCTCAATCATTCTCATCGTTTCTTCTTCAATCTCCATACTCTTCTAAAGAAAGGCTGCCAAAGAGGGTTCATTTGGAAGAGAAAGGAGCCTTACTTGTTTCCTTGAGATCCTATTCCATACCACCTACTGTATCTGCCTCTAAATATATCCAAAGGTGATTTAAGGCTCCTTCTTTAGAGTTACCCTAATGACATCATTAACTAGCTCATAACCCACCACCTAAAATCTTTTGTTTAGGAATCGCAAGGCATCAACCTCAAGGATCTGCTCAAATTCACAGGTCTTCTACTTAAATGTTTCAAATTTATCGACAATGGAGGCTAGCTGAAATTTTCATGGCATGGGGTGTCAGGTAGAGAGCGGGGTGAGTCTTGATCAAACATAGGTTTGGCATGATTGAAGGAAGTATTCTCCTAGTGTGCTCATGTTCACATAGCTATTGCCTAGATCTAGTGCACTTGAATTTAAAGGCTTCAAGTTTCACTTTGTTGCTCACAATATTAACCACCTCATACATTCCCAATCTTCTGGAGGTGACTTAAAGTACTCAAACACCTCTATAAGTTGATTAACATAAGGTAGAGGAATATTATGCCTTCTGACCTTTGTTCATATACTCAAGAATAATCCTAGAAATAGTCTTATCATGATGTGTCTTTATGTGTAGAACTGTTTGGTGCTAAATTGTCGCTTTTGACATGTCCCTTTCACCTAATTTTAACTAGCATAATAATATAGTCATTAGGATTTTTACATGTTTGTTTTACTTTTGTAGGTAGTAAGTTCAACAGAGCAAGTGCCGCGGAAAGGAGCAAAAGAGGAACAAAAAAGGAAAACAAAGCAGCAAGGTGATGGCTAGCCGGGGGGAGGCATGACGACCGTCGTTCATTGCTACAGTCATAGACAGGGGTGGGCAGCGGCCAGCCATCGGCCAGGCGACAGCCGTCACCCACTCACTTGCCTCGGCCCTTCTCAGCCTGCTTTGATTCCTATTTAATGCCCCCTCCTTGGGGAGTTTTGGGGGGTTCCTTAAGTGATTTTAGGCTAGTTTTAGCTTATGATTTAGCTTTCAAAATCCCATTAGGGGAAAATGAAGTAGGTAGATTAGGATTAATTGGCGGAGATTGAAATTTAAGCATTGTACAGTCGAGTTAATCCAAGCAATCCATAACTTTTCTCCTTCCTCACTCTCTCCTTATTTCATGTTTGTTCTGATTTCCTCTTATTTAATCTCATTAGTTTGGATTGTATTTAACTTAAATATTTAATTTTTATTATGATTTTGTGTTCATTAGTTGTTTTAATCCATATGTGACTAGACTAATTTCTCTAGTTCATGCTTGTTGAGTTATTTGCTAGCTTATGTTCTATTTGGAGCCTTTTGTGTTTTGTTGATGATAAGTGGTTGGTTATTTTGGCATGGATTGTGACTAGCCCTTTGATGGCTAATTAGACTTGTATTAGACCTAACCATACCTAATTTATGGTTTTAATTAAGACTTTTCTCTCCTGCTCACCATCTGTTCGATGAAATGCTTGAAAGAGCTTTTGTCCTTATTTTCATACGGTTGATTTATGCTGAGAGGTGAGGTCAGCTAGCTAGTATAGGAGAGAGGATAGCCTGGATTTTGACATGAAAATAGTCCCGATCCTAGCTAGATCTGAGGGTTGCTAACCTCGTGGTCTAATTAAGCTAACCCTATGAAAATAGGTGGTTCGACTAATTAGATTAGCTGATGGCTCTTGAGAGAGGGCTTTGGTGGTCTTCAATAGTGCAACCAACTATCTGTAGTTATGGGTATAAGTTGTGTAGGTTAGGATTCATCTTGACTATTTAGTTCGTTAATTGGTCAAATCATAGTCTCAAGTTATCTCTTTTCCTTTTTTTGCTCAATTTAGCTTTGTTTTCATTTCCTTCCTTTTTGACCTAGATTGAGTCACTCTAACTAACCTTGGTACTTGAAACCCAACTCTCAATTGACGACACCCTGAGTACTCGACAATAGACCTTACATATAAGGTTATAAATTTTAAAACTCGAATTCTTCCTACCAAGAATCATTCCAAGGGTCATAACATAGCATAATTCCTTTATGTTATCCCTTGGGTAAAAAGTCCTTACCAAGATAAAATGGGGTCTATGGTCAGACAATAATTA
>NCQT01076110.1:0-10720 GCA_002740465.1 Stenocereus thurberi | reverse complement strand
TCAAGGAAGGCCTTGTCTTGTTATGTGCTTTGATACTAGGGCATTTGATGCATTGCATTTGAGTATGGGGACCTATGGAAGGAAGTGTGTGAGCTATATTTGAATTGTTTCACATTTAGACTTGCCATTTCTAATGCATAGTTTAACTTAGATTATTGATTATTCATCTCTTACCCGAAGAGGGTATGTTAAGAGGTTTACCATCCTTCCTGATCTTTCATAGCGTAGTCTTGCTTGGGAACAAGTAAGAGATAAGTATAGGGGCGTGATGAACCTCTACTTAGTCCCATTTTTAGCCCCCATTTGACTCATTTTCTCCCGTATTTTCACGTTCGGTCTTGTTAAGGAAAAGTCAAATCGGCCTCCTTTAGCGCACTTTTTACTCATATAACATCTTTCGATATTTTCAGGAACTTTATTGAGGAAATGGAAAGATGAACAACATTTAGCAGAAAGGAGTGTCAAGAAGGCGAGTTAAACTGCGAAAAAGCGTCGCACGAAAGTCCCGACGAGCCGAAACGATGATAACCAGTGGGGCTACGACAACCGACCGAGCACAAGCGGCCAGCCAAGTGGCATGGCTTGGGCGTGCCAGATGGCACGGTATGGCCGTGCCATGTGGCGCGCTGTGCTGCTTCGTGTGTTCTGGGCGACTGTTCCAGAATTTTGGCACGGTGCCCCCGTGCCTTGGGGCATGACTGTGCAACCCCTGTTCCGCGTTGCGACTTGAATTTTCTTTCGGGGTTATTTTCGGGTTCATTTGGTTTTACATTCAGTTTTTCTCTTCCCAGACGTTCTTGAGGGTGATTTTTAGGTTCTATTTGAGAGTTTTTATTTTTCATACTTTTGAATTCGCTATTGGAAGGAAGTCTGTTCTACCATTAATTCATGCGATTAATTCCAGGTTCTTCATCTTAATTCTCTCCTCTCTTGTTCTCAACTGTTCTAAAGTTTGTTTGCTATGGTTATTGAATTGAATATTTTGGTTGTTGTTAGAAACATGATTGTAGGCTAAATCTTCCAGCTTAGGTTGGGAATAACGCCGAATATGTGTGGTTCAATCATGGATTGGCCCAATCCCTACTTCCCTTTTGTTTTGTAGTTGAGAATTTTACTATGCACACTACATGCTCGATGAAATGCTCGAAAGAGTACTCATCCTCTATATTAGGGTTTAAGGGAGCATTGGGGGACGAAACCTTTACCTAGTGCGACTTAGTAGACGATTAGGGTTTTAATATGAAAATAATTAAGATTCTAATTGGGATTTGAGATTATAGACCTTGTAATCCTTCAACTTCTAGTCCCATGGGAATAGGCGACTATAGTTCTAGGATTAGTCTTCGACCCTTGAGAGAGGGAGGAGATAGACTTAATTGACAATCTATCCATTTGTGATGCATACTTGGGAATATTTGGTAGAGCTAGTAACTGATTCACTAGCATACTCATGCTGTTAATTCCACCTTAGGCGTTTACTCTTCCGCTGTTCGTTTCACCTTTTTGGTTATCATCATTCACCTAGTTTAATTCCAAAACTCCAATTGTGATTGCCTAGCTTGAGTAGTTAAATTAGTTCTAGTAGTTGGAAGCAAGTTCCCTATGGAATACGACCCTTACTTGTCGTTGCTAGCTACAACTGGTACCGTACACTTGCGGTATTTTTAACTCAACAAAAATCCATACTGTATAGACTTAAGTCATCCCAATCTTAGATAATCTTACATATCCAACATTAGTCTTTGTATTAGTTCTTAGTGTCTTATAGTTGCCCATATTCCTTCGTGTATGTTGAATAATTCCTAATAAATCGTTCAATCATTTCCAAAAGGATTTCGTCTCTTAACCTTCCATGACTCATACCAATCTCACAGGCCCGGTTTAGAAATTAGATAATATGATGAAAAGAAAATTAGGAGGGAAAAGAACTAAGAAGGAAAAAGACGGAAGAAAGTGATTATGTTTCTCTTTGTTGGATTAAATAAAATGTACAAGGGAAAAAAAGGAAATATGTTTGAAGCCTAAGCAGTAAAGCATAATAGTTTGAAGTGTTTCTTCGGGAACTTTTTCCAAATAGTTGCTGATAATTATTTTCTTTACATTCAACTAAACGAATACAACATTTTGTATTCTTTGTACTCGTAATGCCTATAGTTAATCAAAAGCGTGCATCCCCATTTTGAACCCCATCTCTTTCTCTGTCATTGTCTTTGTTATAGCTGACATTTTTATTTTTTGTGAGTTGAAACAACCATTTTCTAACTTCTTCACATTCAAATTTTAGTTTCCTCATCAAGTCATTCCTAATGAACTTGGGACGATTCCTAGTGACCTTAATCACCCCATCTCATATTAGGTCATCAACCCTAAAACAATGTACACCCCTTTCATCTTTTTTTTTTTTTAGGGGGAATTGTTTCTAATTTGTTAATTAACTAGTTTATCGATTGCATCAAGTTCAAAGGAAAGAGAGGACCTTATTAATAAGTGTAGAGGACTTTAATTGACGTTTGAGAAAGAGCAGCTTAGCAACCAATACGGGTAGTGTAATCATCAAATTGATGTCCGCAGAATTCTAGTTTTTATGCCCAGTTCATTGTCGCCCAATGATGCAATTACCTAACCTGCTAAGGGTAATCCAACAGAAATGTTTAGACTCCTAATAATCAATCCGTAAATAAAATGTTTTCATAGAGCATACAAATTTCCAAAAATTTTGAAAGCATTTAAAACCCCAAAAGTTTTGAAAAGAATGTCTAAAAGAGTAAAAAGCTTCGGGATCTGCACAATTTGCTAATGTGGGGACCGGCAACGTGATCTGTACTATCATTGGATCAAGCGACAAGTTTTTGCCACATAAGGACTCCCGCTTAGTCCTGCTTTGCACCTCACTCTTAAAATCATGTGTGATTACATTGTTGATTGGTATAATAAACAATATTTAGGTTTGATTTAGTTCATTATGCACACATTAAACCCCATTCTTACCCATTGTATAATATTTGAGAATAAAAATATTTGATTTACATTCTTGAATTATTTCTTGCTTGAGGAAGTCAACTTGCTACCATTAAAGCTAGATGCATGGAACCTTTATGCTAAAAAACACCTTTACTCTGCTTCATTAATTCTCTCTAGAATAACAGACATCACATAGCAAAACTGTACTCTTTTTTTCTCTCAGTATACACTAAAGGAAACTCTACTTCGCCCTATCCAGCAAAACTCTACTGAAATCCCTTTTACAGAAAGGATTCTTAGTTTTAAAAGAACTAGCCCCATGCTCCGTAACGTAGTTAGGATGAAAGGAAGCCAAGAACCGTTGCTTTGCCACTCTATTGGGATCGAGATAGGTCCTAAGGGCCATAATTTAAAGAGAATAACCCTATTTGTTGCTTTCTTTAATTTAATCCTTGTTATGTCTAATATATTTTTCTCTGACCCCGCATGACCACATGCTTTATGCTTTTATTCTCATATACAAAAAAAAAAATGTTCACAATAAAGTAACCACCTAAATTTATTCCTCTCTTCTACATTTTAATTCTTTTAGGATGAAGTACGTGCTACCAAATGGTCACCAAAAACATCATTCTCGATAAATGCCTTTATAAATAAGATTAATTCATGACAAAATATGGAACTGAAAAATACAAATTTTAACTCCTTCTTGATAAATGCCTTTGTAAATAAGATTAATTCATAACAACACATGGAATTAAAAAATATAAATTTTAGCACACTCATTTCTGCTACAGTTGCTATTGAAGTGGGCAATCTAATGGTGGTTTTCCATTGTCCATTAGATCGTACCTCTCCTCCCAATCCATTTTCATGATTCATAGCTAGAGATTCATTTATTTAGTTCCATTTCGAACCTTGAGAATTACAATCCGATAGAAGAAAGTCCTTACAGTTCTTGAAAGCTGAACCCTATGTCTTACGGTTGTCTCTTCGGTTTAAAAGATTTCATTAAGAGAAGAGATTGGGTATTTTCTATGAAGTCATAGGTTTGTATATTTCCTTCATGAATGTATTGGTGACTTTGTTAAATTGAAGCACCATTCCATTCTATAACATTTTACCATGGAACATCATTATGATAAATTTGATACGATGCATTCCTCTCGATAGAGGATGGACTGAGGGTAGAAGGAACAGGAAAAGGACAGTGGGTTGAGCCTTAGAGAGCCCCGCTCCCTGTCCTGTCTCCACTGAATTCATTTCATCCATGAAAAGCTATCACCAATGGATCAAAGGGTAAACCAATTGAAGCAACTCTTGTAGAGCTCTCAACTATTTAGGAACCAATTTGTAGACCCAACCCTTTAGCCATCCATGTGAAAAGGGGAATCGCCTGCCATGTTTTCCCTTCCCAAAATCATGAAATTCACTCACCTAGGCTAGCAATCATCGAGTTTGAGGGACTTTATCAATATGATGAACCCTAAAGGGTATAGACAAAGCCTTTTTTCCTCAAGTATCCTCCCTCACCTTATGAGAAAAATGGGTAGTTAGTTTCATTCCCTTGATCCGCGTAAGGAATTAGCACATGGGAAAGTTTGACTAAGACATTTCTACCATCATATCCTAGGATATGGAGCTGCCTGCCAACCTCGATGTCTTGGAACTTTTAAAAGAAGTAGAAAAGGAAAGTTTCTAAGACCTTTTTGCCCACTGAAGGGCAATAGCATCCTTGATGCTCAGCGATCTCGTGGAGAAAGAACCAGTCCACATGGTTACTAGAAATCTATGGTCCAATTATCACTAATGCCTATAGTTTCTAGCATTTAACATGTTCATACAATTAAATGATGCCAAGATGTTGGTAGAAAAGATATCTAAATAGGCCCAAACAATGAATATTGAGGCAATAAAATATTCTTTAAAGATAAGAAGATAGCCACGACCTTCACTACTAAAGTATTAAATGAGACCAATACAGTGGAGTCCTCCAGACCTTGCCACTTTTATGGGTTTTCACCACACATGGAATGAAGCACAAAGAAGCCTAAAATAGTTTAAGTTGGAGGCTCCTCAAGACCATTATGACCACACACGATATGTCTTAGAAAAAGGGGTGAAAAGCATAACATCAACGCCCACTGCAACTATCACCGTGGGAAAAGGCATTCTACAAATCAATGCATGGCATCAAAGCATGTTATGCAATATTTGGTAGACGTTGTGGCAGTACCTATCTCAAATGCAGCTAAACCTAACTATGGAGCTAACTCTTACAGTTTTGTACTCACATATTCCATAAGAAGAAATTAACCCTTTATCCTTCATCGGGGATGAGATCAACAAAATATTGGAAGCTGAACAAGAAAACAGTTAGATAGCTCCTTTCGCTAAAATTCAAATGACACGGGTGAAATAGAATGAAGAGGAGGAAGTCCAATATCTCATCTATAATAGGGGATGCTATAAACCCCAACATTTGATTTAAGAAGAGAAATAACTGGGTCTGATCATATCTCAAGAGGTGCTAAAGGACCATATTCTCCCCATGTTCAAAAAGACAAAGTTGACATTACCATATGTTAAACTGTCGAGAGGTCCTTTTGAAGGCCCTAACTAAGTTGGAGGTCCTAGTGCATACCACCTCTGAAGAATTTGTCAGTTTTTGGTTACAACCGAGAGGTCCCCATTGACCGTAAGTTTTGACAATATAAACCACCCCCTCCCCCGAAGGGTTAAAACAAAACATAACTCTATATCTCACCATAATTTGCAAAAATAAATTTGTACCCATGACCTTAGTGGATAATTGATTAACATATGGCCACTAAGACTGGCAAAGAAACTGAGTATAACAGAAGTGAACGTGACTTGTTCAACCCTAAGCTTATGAGCTTATGACAGTAGTCACAGGACCATCTTGGGGGCTATTGCCCTCAGCACAACAACTCGGGTAATAGAAAGAAAGATAGCTATTCAGGCTATAGACACCCAGGCTACGTTCAACTTCCTGCTTGGTCACCCATATTTATATGACCTAATTGTTGTGCCCTCCATCTTTCATCAAAAAATAAAGACGATAGTTAAAGGGGTTGTGATGACCTTAGATGCCGCTCCAATAATCACCACTATTGAATTAAGAAAGCTCTTGTGCTACACGTTTAGCATGATGACTATGACATAGAAATTTGGGGCTTTGTAGTCGACGAATGTGCCACATTGACTCAGAAGACGAAGTCCTATTTGACATCGATCTCTTTTCTAATAAAGAGGTGAATCTTATGATAAGAAATATGGGCTACTTACCCAGAACCCATCGAGGGAAAATATTAGGAATATCCATTCCTCTCCCTGAGGGGAGCCCTTGGGCTCATCATTCCGCCGTAGCTTCACCAAAAGATTCTCGAGGAGAAGCATAGAAAGAATCTACAAGATAATGGAATCTATTCACACAATATGCCCCCTTCCCTTCTAGCCCTTGATGGAACTTTCATAAATAAAGGAGAAAGTGCATCCTGCTATTGATTCCCTTAAACACCACCTTAGGGAAGCCCTCATAGGATTTGGGATCTTTCATGATTGCACACTTCTAGAAGAAGAAATGTATTTTACAGAAAATTCTTAGTCCAGAACAGAGAGGGCCTATGAGGCCATCCAAGTCTATCTGGCCTATTATTCAGGGCAAAGAAAAGAAACCCTGAAGATCTAAGATGAGTGTTAGCAATGGTAGACCAAGACTTCGTTCCTACGAAGATGATCGCAAACGTTGATTAAATGTGTGCACCAAAGTGACATAAACACCTATAACGGGAGGAAAACGGTCAGGATGACCGTGGAGGGGGCAGAGCGCCTTATTGCAGAGCATAATAAAGACTCCAGTTTTTGAGATAAAACCTTTTTTTCATGTGCGGCTAAGAGTCTTCCTTTTTTTTCCATTCAATTTCAACAAAAACTTTTGTTCTTGTTAAAACTTTCAATAAAATGAGTCTTGCCAAGTGTGGTTCTTGTGTTTATCCTAATGAAGAATTTGTACTAGTGAAGAATTTAACTCCCCAAAATGCTTAATTAATAGTGAACAAAATCACAAAAAGATTACTATCCCTAAAGAAAGAAAAATAACAAATGTTGGAACAGATGCAAACCAAAGGAGCTCCTCCTAAGAAGGAAGAGCAATTTACAAACTGCTAAAAGAATTTAAGGATGTTTTTGCATAGTCTTACAAACATATGGTCGAAATACACTAAGAATACAGTCAATATATAATTCCATCATATCCAAGCAAGAAGCATGTCATGCAAAAACTTAGTTAAATGAAGCCCGATTAGGCTTTCAAAATAAAAGAGGATGTACAAAACAATCAGATATCAGCTTCCTAACGCTATCTAATTATCCTGAGTGGGTAGCCAACATCATTCTAGTGCCTAAAAAAGACAGATAGTTCTACATGCTTTTGAGAATTAAACAAGGCAAGTCCGAAGAATGACTCTCCTTTACCCCATATCAGGCTGTTAGTCAATAATATGGTCGGATGATCAACTATCGTCATTGATGATTATGTCAGATATAACCAAATTATAATGGCTGAAGAGAATCAAGAAAAAGCTACTTTTATCACAAAGTAGAGCACTATTGCTTCAATTGATGCCTTTCGACCTAATAAATGCTGGGGCCACATAGAATAGAATGGTCCAAACGTTGCTGCTTGACATGATCATCAAGGCAAAGAGCTAGGAAGGGCATATCCTTGTTCTTACAAATTCTTCAAAAGGCTGCGAAAATATAAGGTGTGTTTGAACCCGTAGAAATGTACTTTAGAGGCCACTCTAGGAAAACTTTTAAGGCACATAGTTAACTCAAGGGCAATCACGTCGATCCATTAAAAATGAAGGTCATCACCAAAATGTCATCTGCTAAAATGGAAAAGCAAATATGAGGTTTCCTCAGGCGCACGCAATTCATTAGTTGTTTTATTTCAAAGATTAACGATGACTTGTGAACCAATGCTTAAGAAATTAAGGAAAACTTCATATATCAAATGGGATGAGCCTTGTGAAAAGGCTTTCAATACAATAAAAGAATATTTGAAAAACCTACCAATTCTACGACCTCCAAAAGATGATCTACCATTGTTGCTTTATTCAACAACAACAGAAACAACAATGTGGATGATGTTAGCCCAAGAAAATGAAGGAAAAGAAAAAATCATATATTACTTGGGCAAGAAATTCGTTGATTATGAAGTTCAATATACCACATTGAAAAGATGTGCCTAGCCCTTGTATGGGCTACAGAAAAATTAAGGCACTGCATGCTCAACAATAAAGTCAAGATCATAGCCAAAGTGGATCCATTGAAACATATTATGTTTCCACCCATTCCGCATGGAAGGATTTCACCATGGACGGTACTATTATGTGAATTCCGTTAAGAGTTCCAAGCCCATATGCCCATAAAAGGAAGAAAATGATGATCTACCAAATGAAGATATCCTCTTAGTTAAAGATGAAACTTGGCGAATGTATTTTGATGGCGCATCTAACTAGAAGTGTAATGGAGTTGGCATCCTAATTGTATTACCATAAAGATCACATGTCTATATCTCCACTACATTAGATTTTTGAATAACCAATGGTGTGGTCAAGTGTTAAACTTGCATTATAGGAATCCAAGCAACTTGGGCACTCCAAATTAATACTTTGAATGCTTATGAGACTCAAGCTTGATTATGAATCAGATCACCTGATGATGGTAAGTGAAAATGAGAATTTGGCATTTTACCAAACTTATCTAAAAAAATCATGTACCATTTTAATGAATTAAGGATAACTTACCTCCGAAGGAAGGAAAACTGATTTGTATAAGCATCAGCAAAATTGGCATCCTTGATTGCCATAATAGGTGAAGAATCTGAGTTGACCATCATAATCAACAGAAGAGGGGATCTAACATTCCGTTTAGAAATAGAGGAGGATGAAGAAACATCCTTTTGATTTATAGATATCCTAAATTAGCACTAAAAAATGGAAGGGGCCATTACAATATACTTTTTATTTTGAAAAATGAGCCCAAAGAGCAATCCATTGTTTAGCCTCACAATTCATAAAGGATAATGGCATACTTTATAAAAATACCACTTATGGCATTAACCTACGATATGTAAACAATGAGGACATAAAACTCTTCATGGAGAAATCCATGCAGTGATTACAGAACCAACATGAATAGGCATCTCTTGTCCAAAAGATACAGAAACAAGGCTACTATTAGATTGTAATGGATGAACACCATTTCAACTCAATCAGAAGTGTCAAAAATGTCAAATTATGCCCTGATCCAACACATGTCTCCACCACAACTATGCACACTTACCTCACCATTGTTGTTCATCATATGAGAAATCGAGATAATAGGTAAACTTCCACCAAAGGGACCAATGGCCACGAATACTTCTTGGTGGCCATTGATTATTTCTCCAAATAGGCAGAAGCAGCATCATGCATCACCCTCACCTCTAATGGGTTCCATGCTTCATAACAGCTAAAATCATTTGTCATTATAGAGTGCTGTATGAAATTATAAGTGATCCCAGATCTTATTCCAAGGATGCGGTTGGGAATTTGCTTAAGCAGTGCAACATACAACACCAATAGTCCACAACCTACAGACCACAAGTGAACAGAGTTGTAGAAACAGCCAATTAGAATATTAAAAAAAAGAAGAAAGTTTTAAAGATTGGCCAAATAAAATCACTTTCGCTTTTGTTGGGATACTGGATAACCATGAGATTTTCCAAGGAGCAACAACACTTGTGTACGGAACGGAAGCGATGCTCTCGGAAAAAAAAAGACAAATTCTATAATTACAATCCTATTATGAACAATTCGTAAGCATTGATGAAAGAAGGTTGCAAGCCTTGTAATATTTGTGAAACCATCAACAAAGAATGAGAGGAGCTGTTAACTCAAAACTGCATCCCCAAAGCATTATGGCAAGAGATATAATGGTACAAGCAATTTGGGTAGCTATCGCGTACTCACAAGGGAAATTTAGGCCTCATTGGAAAGGCCCTTACTATGTAAAAGAGATCTTCTCAAGAGTAGCAGCAAAGCTAATGGATATAGAGGAATGTAAATTTTCACAACAAACCTAGACCAATTGAGAAATTTTTACTTTGTAAAGGGTCAAAAGAAAAGAGCCAAAAGGTAGGAGGTAAGAAGCCAACTTTTGTTAGATTCCAAAGGCATAAAAGTATTCCGTTGGAACCTAGTAGCATGAAGCCCATCATTACAAGGACCTAGTGGCACCATCAGCATGGTGTGCCTAGCCACCTCCCTTCTTCGAACAAGACAAAGAAAAGGAAAAAAAACAAAAGTCATGTAGCCAAAAGAAAAGAAAACATGACGTTCATGTCATTTGGGGCTCATCCATTCGAACATCACAAATAAAACATCTCGGATAGTAACCAAAAAAATGAACAAACAACAAAAAAAAATAACACAAAAGGTAGAATAATATTAATTTCACCAAGTTATCAATTAGGGGCATAAACAAATAATGCCCAGATCTTAGGGGCTTATTACATCATGCAAGGATTAAGGGGAGAGTCACTCTCCCATTTCCTTATGGTTGGGACTAGATGTCACTTTGTCATCTATCTTCTTCCACACCATATTTTTCACACAGGAGATCCACTTTTTCGGTGTTCCTCCTTTCTCTTTTCTGTCCTAGCTGCTAGACAAGTAAATAGAACAACATT
>NCQT01076109.1:0-12582 GCA_002740465.1 Stenocereus thurberi | reverse complement strand
GTCCTTCAGCTAAGGACTCACCATTTGCCTTAAAGAGCAGATAATTCCCTCTAAAATTGGGTTTTGTAATGATAATTAATAAAAGTCAAGATCAAATATTACAATATGTAGGAGTTTATCTCCCAAAACCTGTGTTCTTCTATGGTTAACTATATGTAGCTATCTCTCGCATCACATGTCCTTCAGGGCTAAAGTTTTTAATTTACAACAAAAGGGATGTGCCTCACAGCATGACTAACAATATTGTCTACCATGAAATTTTTAATGGCATTCCTGATACTTGGTTAGTCCTTTCTAATCATATAATAATGGTGATATTTACATTACTATTATTTCCTTCATTATCATGATGTATTTACTACATTAGATTATACTAATCTATTTCCTTTTTTTATTCATGATTACAGATATGTTAGGTTTAGTACATACTTCTATTCCTATATATACCATCAATCCTTGCAATAGATCTGTCACTCTAATTGTTCGACTCGTGTGATCAATGACGGTTTGAGTATATGAGCAATGCACACTGTGGAAAGTTATATTCATGGACTATCAGGTATTGGTTTATTGAAGTTGCTAAAAATTTTCCCACCATGTACAAGTATATTGCTTATCAATGCAGTTGATTATTTTAAAGTGTCATGAGATATTCACCAGTATAGAAGGCGATGCTGAAATTAACCGATGGAGATCTATACTCGATGCTGGCAAAGTTTACCACAACTCTGAGCTCCTGGTTAATGCTGCAACAGATGGAAAAAGGAATGTGGTCAACAATAATTTGAAGTTGGTTTTTACGCCGAGATCGAGACTTCTTGGCGTGGTTGAGAATTGTCCGAATATTCCTTACCAGCACCTACTACCTTGTGTGTCGTTCATTGATGTCCTACGGTGTCTAAGAACATATGACAATGTTATAGGTACGGATAATTTACACGGTGAATTTAACTGCATATATTTCTATATGTATTTCACCTCAAGTATCTATAACATTTTCTTTTCATTTTGTTGTATAGACATCATCAGCATGGTAGCAATATTTCCTTTAGAAATGACAAGGAATATGGGCACTGCAAGGTGCGAGTTATTACTTTCTAATATGCAGTATGTATTTCCATTAGTATAGATTTTTCCTTATCTATTAACGCATGTTACTCTCCCTAATATTAGTAAATCTAATTCTTATATGTAGCATGCATCTATTGAGACTAACTTTATGGGGAGATTTCGCGGAAGTTGAGGGCACCCATCTTCTGCAACATTTGATTACTGAAAATATACTTCTTGCTTCCAGAGTGCACGTTAGAGATTATCAAGGTACCATCACATCCAATTGATATACTTTCACCCATCAAATTGTTTAACATCACTATGATGGTATACTTTATTAATATGTTTTCTCGCATACAATATACTTTTAGGAATATTGGTTTCTACTTTACCAATTAGTAGATTGCTGATTAACCCGGATATTTAAGCAACAGAAGACTCTGAAGGATTATTAGTTTTAATTTTCATTTCCCTTACAAGTTATATACACTTGATCTCATACATGTTACCCTCCCTACATGTCTTAGTTTCTCTGGCACTAAGGATGTGATGACCCATTTTGATTTCATGCATAAGAGAACATTACATATGTACAATCTAGAGAAGTTGTTCGCTGCTCAAAGGATTAGATTATATGAATATGCAGCTAAGTGAAATGCAAGCGAGAAATTTTCCTTATAAATGTAACTTTATGCTTACATATATTCTTTTACCAAAACTTAATCTTTAAAGTTTACAATATTCAGGTCAAATATTTCTGACTTTTTGCATACGTTATTGAAATTCACACGTTGATTTATGATGCCTGCACTAATTGCAAAAGAAGTGACCACTCTTATATATTTGCTCTGAATATACCTTACTGTACATGTCAATCTCCAAATTTGGCAAAAAAGAGGTTTGCGTACTTAATTGCCTTTCTACTTTTCCAACCATCCTGTGCTATTTAAAATTATAGGTACATCTTCAGAGTTCTCTTACAAGATAATACAGGTTGCAGAGAGTTTAGTGTCCTTCATGAGTATGCTCGAATTATTTTGCATACGACGACTGCCTAGTTGGATGTGTATGCAGCGCAGGTATCATAGTTTTGCCTACGTATCATAGTTTACACAGTTTATTGTTTTATTATTGACTATCTTCTGTTGATATTTTCTACGGCCATATGGTCATCTATCGCTTTATGCAATTATAGATGATTACATAGGTCAACCATGGGTATTTATCATGGAGCCTCCACGTCACTACGAATTAGAAGTTCTTATAGCTTTTATTGCACCAGTCAATTGGGAGGAAGAGATTTATTACTTGCGAAACACTAATGTTAGGTACACCAGGTAGACCGCATGTACATATAAACTTCAACCCATCATTGTTGTTCAAATTATTTCTAAAACTTTATTTCCTCTGTAGGTATAAAAAGAGGAGGTAGATTCTTCATAATCACTATCTACTATTTCTATCATACTATTATAGACCTTTTCCAAAGTCATGTGTTTTTCAATTGTTAATCCCAATGTTTATATATATGAAGTTGCTATCCACATATATTTTTCATTAATTATTCTATCATCTTTTCTAAATTATAATATTAACTATGTCTACAATGGCTATCGGTTCATTACTTGTATAGTATATGTCACGAAATGTCTATTTTAACATGAACCGTGTAAAGTACGGGTCCAGACTAGTATATATTAAAACAAAACAAATCTCTTTAGATTTTTGACATATGTCAGTTCCGCAAAATTTCTAAGATAATTAATAGTTTTTTTTTTAAAATACAAGTTAGCCAATTGCGTGTGAATGATTTTACTTTCCAAAAAAAAAAAAGATTTTATAAAGTTAACTACAATTTAAAAGATTTTCTTTCCAAAAATAATTCATTATCTTATATTACTAATACTGCTCCCAATATGACCAAACTAACCCATCATATGATAATGAAATAAATGCCCCAATTTTGAAAAATCTATTGTACATGCTTGGTTACCAACTTTCCCCTCTAATTTTTAATGCATTTCAAGCCCACAAATTTAGTTAGTTATGTATGAAATATTGTATTTTACAAAAAACAAATATTTTATATGGGTAACTACAATTTCAAAGATTTTCTTTCTAGGGGGAAAAAAGAAGCAGTGTTCAATTATGATAATTAATTATATTATACTATTAGCACCACTCCCAATATGACCAAAAACAATGCATTACAGTATAACAAAATAAATACACCAATTATGGATATCTATTGTACATGTTTTGTTTTCAATTTTTACCAAAATTTGGTAACCTATAGGGAATATTATAAACACACATAGTTTCATATAAGTATTCTAGATCTTGTTTACTAAAAGGATATAATTGTCATCATGAAGAAATAACAAAAGATAATGAATTTTCATTATTATTATTTTCTCCTATATATTTGAACATGAATATAAAATATAAATAAAAATATTGAATATTAGAGATAGTAGACATAATACAATTATAATTACATATTTTATATATACAAAATGATAATACCGACACATTACCAAAAACAGATACAAAATTGCTTTCAATTTTCAAAGCACAAGAATTCAAGTAGTATTAATAGTTAACAGTAGTAAGATCATCTTCCCTTTAATACATATTCTCATAGTGAGCTGTGAAAACTTACCAAATTACTTTAAATTTTCATAGTACAAAGTGCAAGCGAGTACTAACAATTTTTTGGAGATAATATTACCTTTCTTTTAACACAAATTATTTTCACATTTATAGTTGTTAAAAACACATTTGATTATTTAATTCTAAAACTACAATGGGTGTTATTTAATTAAAACCACATCTATGTTGTGATAAAGAATTGTCACCAATATTTGTGTCTTCATTAATTATTTTAATTAATCTTTCATCAAAAAATTAAGCATCCGGTTAATTATTTTATTAATTTTTTATGAAAGTTAAATAACTTTTTCAACTGCCATGATTTCAAATTATTACAAACAATTACAACATTACAGTTTTGGAAACATTTGTAAAGTTAATTACTACACATTTTAATATATTGAAAAATATTTATTTAATAGTTTCTCATAACTTGCACCTTTTAATAACTACTTTAACTTAAAAAGTTACTAATTATTTTACAAAAACAAATATTAAAAATTGTGTATGATGTAGTTGCTAAATGATTTATTGTAATTTTACAATAAATTGCTATAATTAAAAATTAATGAGGTTATCCGTGCATCGCACAGGTACAAAAATACTAATTGATAACAAAAAAGCCCACGACTAAGCGCCTAATAGATTTGGTGATAAGTCGGATATAACATCAGTCGAGCCCAACTCGATCCATCAAAGCATTCATTTCTCACCACTCCATCATGTATATGTTTTGAGTTTTCGCTTGTTTTTTTAGCTCAGGTGAAAAAGATGCCCGTCAAGTACGGTTGAAATTGCTACTCGCACTTAAATTTCAATTCTTGTGGGTATTATCTTGCCTTGTTAATTATAGTTGATATTATTAATTTTGTTTATGTTTAATGGGCACAAACAGGTGTCCAAAATCCATTGAAATTCAAACGAGTGAAATAACTAATGTAATTCAAGTAGATAAATTCTCTAGGAGGAATTGGGCCAAAGTCCAATAAAAGCCTGAAGAAACAGGCACTTGAAGAGGAGAAAAACCTTGGAGGATGGTAAAAGTTCTTCAAGGTTCCAAGAGTCATTTTTGCATAAAATCCTTATAGGATGGGACAAGTTCTTCAAGGATCCAAGAGAAACCAATAAATCTACTTTGTGCTAAGGCCCTGTTTGGTGAGGGAAATTAGAATGGAATGGAATTAAGACTTGAATCTTGGGAGGTTGGGTATGAAACTTGAATTCTGAACCCAGTTGCTTGGTGAAAACTGGAATGGAATCAGGTCCAAGTCCTTACTGTTTGTTGAGCAATTTTGAAATGGAATTAACGCTGTTTTTATTTTAGAAATATTATATGCAAGTATGAATATTATTTAACTTTTCTTATTTTGTCTTGTTAAAAATGAAGTTCTAAGAAGTTATTCATGAACCACCTGTTGTTACGGCAGTAAGGAGGTGGCGTCTTTGGTGGCCGGCGGCAGAAGGGTAGGGTTGACACGATCTGGTGGCGGAGGGCGGCGGCCACGGTGGGTGGTGGAGCAGCATTGTCTAACGATCTGTGTAGAGATAAGAGGGGAACGAAAATCAAAAAAACAAATCGAGGAGGTGGCGAACGACGGCAGCCCAGTGGCGGAGTGCACCGGGCGACGGTGAGTGGTGGCGAAGGCCGTCGGTCGACGCTGAGTGGTGGCACAGCAGCAGCAATGTCTAGGGTTTGTGTGGAGATGAGGAGGAACGAAAATGAGAAGGAGAATGGAGAGCGCAGATGAATTTGGGAATTAATTTTCTTTTTAAAAAAAAAAAAAACTGATCCCTGGGGGATGGAAACTTGATACCTCTCAGAAATGGGAGGTTCAAGTTCTTGAGAATTAGAGAGAAACTTGAAACTTGGGGGTATCAAGTTCCTTTCCTTTAAAACACTCACCAAATAATAAGGAAAGGAACTTAAACCCTCAGGTTTTAAGTTCTACTTCAGTTTCCCTCACCAAACAGGGCCTAAAAGATCTGACGCCGTCCGTAGGAAGCCAAGTGTTGAGCATGATGCCACCCAAGGATGGTGCTAAAGGAAAAGATACTAGTACCTCTAAGGACCATGATCCCAAAGTTAGAACCTCTTAAAATGAGGATTACGTCATAAAGATGTTTGAATCTAAGAAGGCGCAAACCCTCCTAGAGGACACCTATCTCCCAGACATACTCTTATCTTGGAACAAGTAGGCAATGCTCGTAAGATAGTGGATAAGTTGATCACCCAGAATATTAATAAGGCCATAATCCCTATGATGAAAAAGTTGGATGCTTTCTTAGCTTCTTAGAGAAATTCAGAAAAAGTTATCCTCAGGAGACCATCTGTAAAAGATAGGATAAGGACTTCTATGCCATACGCGGAGCTTTTCCCTGAAGATTCAAAGGAAAGGATTCCTGAGAATGGGCCTCCTAAGTACTAGAGGGAAAAAGACAAAGAACAAGGGAGATATTAAACCAGAAACAGGCTAAGCAGGAGAAATCCATGTAAAAGAAGTCTAGTTAAGATATGTCTCATCGAGATGAAGAACTTGAAGAGACTCTTAGCAATAGAGTTCTACATCTGTTAATTAGTTTCATCTCAATAACCTTCAAAAGAACATGATAGGAAAACCTATAATTAAGATGCTTCAGTAGTGAACTGCCTATAAATCAAGAGACCTTCTGATTACAAGATCTGGGATGTTGAACTTCTAGGGAAAATTAAAATACCTAAGATAGGCAATATCAGGGTACCATAGACCCTTAGAGCACCTTCATGCCCATCTAACCCAAACGTATTTGCTACCATCCCTTTTAAAGGTGATAATGAGTAGATATTTCCCAATTACCCTTAAAGGAGTAGCACAATCTTAACTTAAAAGGTTGCCCCAAGATCTATTAGATCTTAAGAAGATCTCTCTACCAGCTTTAGAAGTCACTTTGTTGGAAGTAGAAGAACTCCAAAGTTAATAGAAGAATTAATGAAGCTGACATGAAGAGATAGGGAATTGTTGGCACATTATGTAAAGAGATTCACCCAAAGGCACTTTTTGTCAAAAGTCCAAAGCCAGATTTGACCCTACCATCTTTTACCAATCGTAAGCTTATGTGAAAAGTTTATCATGGCGAAGTAGCTTCCTAGGAAAGGCCCTGAAAATGGTTAAGAGGTATATATAGTTAAAGGCTATCATAAAAGGATCAAGAACACCTAAAGAGGCATCCAAGAGGGATGAAAAGAGGTCAATCAAGCAAAACCACAAAGAAAAAAAAGAAATGACCTTTAAGACAAATCTCTCTTTAACGTCTTCAGGAGTAAGATCTTGATGGAGATCAAAAATTACATACATGTAGATGACCAAGACCTCTCAAACAAAGGCCACGGAACAAGAACAAGGATAGGTGGTGCGAGTTTCATAAGGACTATTGCATGACATATAATACTATTAGGATCTGCATATAATACTCAATGATCTCGATAAGAAGGGTAAACTAGATAAATTTCTTAAGAATTAGCCTCAAAGAGAAAGGAAGCATCTAGATGATAACAGTTCAGAAGAAGATAACTCCCAAGATACATTTCTTCAAGGCATAGTATACGTAATCTCTGGGGAATCGCCCCTAATGGAATTATCAAACATGGCCTTAGAAATCACTTAAAGCTCTAGATCAAACAACCATAGGAATAAACCATGTAACTGTGAAATCTCAACCTAGGATAATATTTGACAGCGCTAGACCAATGACTTAGCCTGATGATGATCTTCTAGTTATTAAGTTAATAGTAGCTAACTATGAAATTAATTCAATACTAGTAGATACTGAAAGTTCCATCATGCTAGCACTGTGATTGTTTTGTGAAGCTTGGTTTGCTAGAAAAACATATGGTGCAGTATAACACTTCATCATAGGTTTCATAGGGCATAGTACATATCCCAAATAGATGATCAAGCTGACCAAAAGGGAAAGACCCACAAAGTAACTACATAGTCATGGTTGTGTCTTTTACCTATAAAATGGTAGTGAAGAGATTACTCTTAAACTCTTTGAAAGCAACACTTTCTACCAACAACAATGCAAGATTTTACGTATAATGACTTTGTGGGTAGGGCAGTGGGAGATCAAAAGAGTACTAGAGAGCATTACATAGCCGCCTTGAAGGCTACAGTCCCACACATAGAATTAACAGGCAACAAGTCATGTAGTAGCCAGAGATGATAAGAATCCTAAGCTAGAGCCAAAGGGTCAGTTATAAGAAATACCCCTAATTGAGGACCAGTTTGGGACTACAAAAATTAGAGCAGACACAAAATTGACTTTTTAAAAATTGATATCCTTGCTAAGACAATATGTAGGTGTGTTCACTTACGTATCACAAGAGGTGCCAAGGATAGATCTAGGGATCATGCTTCATAAATTGGGCATACATCCTCAGATGAAGCATGTGAAGTAAAAAATGAGACACTTGGCTGTTAACAGGAACAAGGCAGTGTCAGAAGAAGTACAGAAGCTATTGGATATGGGGCTCATCAAAAAATGCTCTTTTCTTAACTAGTTGACAAATGTAGTAATGGGAAAAAAGAAAAAACAAGCCTAATGGCTCACGGAGAATGCTTGTAGATTATATGGATCTCGGTCAAGCATATCTTAAAGATTTTTTTACCCACTTATAAAGATTGATCAATTAGTAGATTCAACCAATGGTCATGGTTACTTGACATTTAGGGCTACTTGACATTTAGGGCTACCTAGTCAAGTCTTCATTAAATGCCTATGGAGGAGTAAAATCTGGAGCATACAACTTTCATCACACATCAAGGGCTATAGTGTTACAAAGCAATGTCATTCAAGTTGAAGAATGCTAGTGCTACATATCGAAGGTTGGCCAACAAGTTTTTTCATAGGCTTATTGGAGGAATATAGAAGTATACATTGATGACATGGTAGTCAAGTATAAGATTCCAGATCAAAACCTATTGTAGGCACTAAAAATTTATTCGTGCCGTACCAAAATAAAATCAAATTAATTAATTGGGCCAACCCTTTTAATTAATTTAATCAGGCCCAAAAGACTTACAAGTCACTAAGTCAGGTCCAAGATGAAGCCCAAATGACTTCTAAGTCCAGGCTAAGTCAAATTTCAAGTCAAAGCCTAAATCGAGATTCAAGACGACTACCAAGTCAAATCACAACCTAAAACCCGAACGACGTCCAAGTCAAGGCACGGTCAAAAGTTAAAGTCGAAGTCAAAGGTCCAAGGTCAAGACCAACATCGACTCACAAGTCAAACGTCAAAAGGACTCTCAAGTCAACATTCGGTCAAAACTCGAGGTAACTTTCAAGTCAATGCTCGGTCTAAGCCTGGGAGACTCCTAAGTCAAAGTCAAATTCAAATTCAAAGTCAAACAAATGAAAGTCAAACCAATCTAGGATAAAGCCTGATTCAAAAATCCAAAAGCCAACTCAAGGCCCATCTTGACTTTCAAGGGGGATGCTTTCCTATAAATAGCCTCCTACCCCCTTGATTCAAGGTGGGAAAATCCATCCTTAAAAGAGAGAGAATCAAAGAATTGTATTCATAGAGATTGTACTCGATTCAAATCAATTGAATCTATAAAAACTTAATCTTTGTAATTTGTGATTACAAATTTGGCACGCTCGGTGGTACCTCTCTACCTCTTATCTCTTTCTCTTAAAGATCAAGACTTTTAAGTCACAAGAACATCATATTCAATGAAGACATGACTACAAAGAACGTTGTCATGCAAGCTTCGAAGAAGAAGAACACAGGATCTTTCTCTCTTAGATCCTGTGAGGCGGGCGTCACTGCTAGCAAGCGCGCTTATATAATGAAGACCAGAAGCATGGCAAAAGCTGCTCCATCAACCGCTACCAGGCAGACTGTGTCGCCCACATCCAAATTCGAAGACTCAAAGACGCAACGCAAGACGTCGTCCTAGATGGATGAAATTCAAAAACTTAGCCTTCAATCTCTAATCTACGAGGTTGAAGACTACTATAGTAGTGACTCCTCTGCGCCGTCGCCAAAGGGGGTGCGCATGTTAGAGATTGAAGCTGGATCTTCCGACACTATCATCATGCCAGTTACGATGACAGGAGCTGCTAACCTTGAAGAGCAGCTGGCAAGTATGAAGGCTACCTTGGATAGACTCTCTAAAGAGAGTGCAGAGAAGGACGCCCAAATAAAGCGCCAGAACGATCAGATTACTGAACTGACAAAGATGTTGGAAAAGAAGTTCTCTGAAGCTTCTAACAAGGGTTCGGGCGCTGAAGACTCTGACAAAGAGTCACATCACAACGAGGAATCTGACAATGACCGCAAAGCTAAGAAGGACTGCTCCTTAGGCTCAATGTCGGCTGAGTAGATTCAGAGCTTGATAGCAAGCGTAGTTAAGGCTCANNTAGGAGGAGGGTCTTACAAGACCCACTTGTACACAAAGCCCTATACAAAGAGGATTGACACGCTGCACATGGCCCATGGCTATCAGCCTCCCAAGTTCAACAAGTTCGATGGCAAGGGCAACCCCAACAGTATGTCGCACACTTCATTGAGACGTGCAGCAATGCTGGCATAAAGGGAGACCGACTGGTGAAGCAGTTTGTCCATACTCTAAAAGGGATTGCGTTCTACTGGTACACAGACTTGGAGCCAGAGTCCATTGATAGCTGGCAACAAATGGGGCAGGAGTTCTTAAATCGGTTCTACAGTACTCAATGTGTGGTTAGCATGACAGAGCTAACGAACACCAAACAATGGAAGGACGAGCCAGTGCTTGATTACATCAATCGCTAGAGATCTCTTAGTCTCGAATACAAAGACTGTCTGTCAAAGGCTTCAGCTGTTGAAATGTGTGCGCAGGGCATGGAGTGGGATTTTCTGTATGTCTTACAAATGAGTAAGCCAAGGACTTTCCAGGAATTGGCAACGGAGGCTCATGATATGGAGATGACAATTGCAAGTCGCCGTGGCAAGTCTTCTTCCTTACCTGACTCTAGAAAGGACAGGGCGAATTAAAGAAAAATCCCAAGTCCTCAAAGTCCTCAAACAAAGAATCCATGGCTACTTCAACCAGGGAACCAGTTCGAATCTCTGGAAAGCCCAAATATGAAAACAAGAAAAGTGAATTCCCCAAGGATGCTGGGAAGAAGCGTCCTACATTAAAGGAATTGCAAGAGAAGAATACCCCTTTCCTGACTCAGACTTATCAGGAATACTCGACGATCTTCTTCAAAATGGAGTTATCGAGCTTCCAAATCCAAAATGCCTTGAAGAAGCCGGAAGAGTTACCGACCCAAAATATTGTCGGTAACATAGGGTGGTTAGTCACCCCTTGAGACGTGCATAATGCTCATGGAGCGTATTATATAGCTTGCTATGGATGGGAAGATAATATTAGATTTGGACGACAGTGCTGAAACAAATCATACCTCCACTCAGCTGGAGTGTTCCTCGTCGCCCTGGAAGCCAAAGCATACTCAACCTCATGATAGAGTAAACACTAAATTGATTTCCTTCCTTGGAGTTAGTTACAGTTCAATTTGGAAGTTTAGAGCCTGTGGTGGTTCCAATTGAATCAAAAGTACCCTTGACAGAGACTGATCCTTTTGTGGATGTCCCTGATAAGACTGATGTTGAGGAAGAGGGATGGACTTGTGTCACTCGTCGCAGGCCAAGGAAGTAAAGGCAAGCGCAATCACCACCTCTCCATCGTAGGAGGAGACAAGGAAGAAATAAGAGCCCGCGTCACTCAAAAGAAAAGGAGAAGTCCAAGAGCGTCAAAGGGCATGAAATTCTGCCTATTGATCTCCTTGAGCAGGAGCCGCTTGTCCCTGTCACACTCGAAGAGTTTTTCCCAACAGGCTTCTTTGAGAAAGTTATAGCCAACATGACCTTATGAACTCGAAGAAGAGGAAGACGAAGAAAGTGACGGACAAGAGGAGTCCCCTCAAGTAGCTGAGAAGACCTTAACTATCTTAGAAGCTTTGCCATCTCGTATGGGCTGGGGACAAATCTTTTGTTTGCCTAATGAGATACGCCAACATGTTGTTGCTGCCTTAGAACACCCAGAACTCTACACTGGTAAAATCAAGGATGTGGGAGCATCAACAGAAGGCCTTGTTCAGTGTGCCTCTTGTAATACTGCAGTCACTTTTACTGATGATGATTTGCTGTTGGGATCCAAGCCCTATAATCGTCCTTTGTTTATGACTGGCTATATTAGGGAGCAAAAAGTCAGCGCATTCTCGTGGATGAAGGGTCAGCTGTCAACATCATGCTCAAATCTACAATGAACGACTTAGGCATCACAGTAGAAGAAATGTCTAAGAGTCGAACGATGATTCAAGGCTTTAACCTTGAAGGCCAGTGTGCAATCGATATGATTCACTTCGTACTAGTGATTGGAGATTTGACGACATCTTCAATCTTCCATGTAATTGATGCCAAGACTTCCAATAGGTTATTACTTGGGCGACCATGGTTTCATGAGCACGGGATAGTGGCTTCCACTTTACACCAATGCCACAAGTATTACCGTGATGGGGAGAAGAAAATAAATGGGGATCTCAAGTCATTCACTAAGGCTGAATCTCATTTTGCAGACGCAAGGTTCTTTAAAGAAGGTGTTGCACCTAAAGAAACCATGCTGTCAACCATTTCTTCTACAGAAAAATGTGTCGTAAAGAAACCCCCTCGGGCAACAAAAGATGACGCTCCTAAGCAGCAACTCGAGAAAGAAACAAGCAAGCAAGGTTGCACCACTTCTTGTGTTGAGCAAGTTACTAAACAAGCTGCCACTTCAACGGGATTAATACAACTAATTTTAAGGTACATACCTAGGTCTCGCCGCAAGGAGGGCGAATCGCCCTTTGGCG
>NCQT01076073.1:0-11035 GCA_002740465.1 Stenocereus thurberi | reverse complement strand
TGGCTCAATAGATTCCTACTAATTGTTAAAGTTTATCTGCTTAGCTTGAACCTCAGCGTCATCATCATCTTACTTTTAAACCGGAAAGATTATTTTAAATTACTAGCTAGTGACATCGTTCCTTTCCAATTTCCTATCAAGTGATTAGTTAATCCTCCATTATTGGAAGTGTGATATCAGCCTTGAAAGATGTGGATTCTTATGTCATACCCAGTCACAATCAACGGAGAAAGGAATGCATTTAGACAATGACAAGGTTATATATATTTTGGAGTCTTTGGCATAAATCATCGTATATAATTAGAAAAGTATCAATTACGAAAGTCGATAATTGACATGGGTATAGTGCATGAATTATGAAAGTGGACAACTAGGGTTTTATGTTTTTGAGCCAATTTCTTCTTTTAGCCTTAATTGTTAAGTTGGGTGTTTGATGCAAATAGAAGAAGATTTCAGTATACAAGACTTTGGAGATGATATTTTTCAGGGTTTTTGGACCCAACTATACTATTGCTATGGTGCCATAGAGTTGATTTTCTAAGTGATAAACATCTCTCCCTGCCACCTTTGTTTGTTGGGTTCGATCCTAGGGATGCACAGTATCATCTTGTGATTTGTGAGGACAATTGGAAGAGAGGGTGGATATGCCCTGATCTCTTAGTTGGGTTTTGATGTTCCCTTGTTCCTTTGTCTTGTTGTGATCTATCAAGGTTCTCTTGAGATAGAGACTCAATGGGTTGGTCGGTTTACTATTCATTTAAATTAAAACGAAAAAGCCTACTATTATACTGGAGAGATTCTTTTTCTTTTAATAAGAAAAAGGAAATATTCATCAATGAAAAACCATATAACATTTACAATACTTTATTCTCACAACAAGGGGTGAAATTAGAGGATTACTGAAAACAAAATTAGGTAATTACATTAGTCAATGGAAATAAGGGTGAAACTTCTCTTATTCCATACATATAAAAGAGAAATAGTGGCCATTTATTGCAACTTAGTTAATCTTTCTTTAATAATTAATTAATTAAATGAAAGGGTTACATGAATTTATAGTAAATTAAGTAATTACACTATTTATTGATTAAAGATAAAATGAATAGACATGTCCTTTAAGTTGTTCACATCTGTTAAGATGAGACTTATTTTGGGGCAATGAAGAGAAGCTTCTTGGGATTAAGGAAGCAATTCTTTTTTACTGTAGCCATGCGAAAGTTTCCATCTTATTCTATGTAGAGATGATGTATCACATTCTGATGATGATTGAGAGAAGCCCAAGTTCAGAAGAGAAATGACGACATGGGGATTTTTGAATACAACACGAGAAGAGAAAACAAACATACGAATACTCCGTTTTAAATTTATGCAAATGTTATATCAAACAACTGAGCGTACATATCGTATATACACCCAGACTGACTGGCAACAAGTTTTAATAAATATTCATTGCAATAATGTCTATGGAGTAATCATTGCTTTGATGACAAGGCAGAAGGCCTTCACCATTGTGTTTTGGGCTGCCTGGGTTCAAAGCCCAGTGACAGCGCATAGTGAAATACTTTTTATTTATTTGTTTATTTTGGTTACTAGCTGCTTTTCTTTTCTCTTACTGAGATAATTGCAAAGTGTTTTTTCCATCCAGTTTTTCCTTTCTTTGGGTTACTCATTAATTTGTTTCTTTTTTGTGGCATACTTACTTTTCCACCTCACCTTCTTTTTTTTTATGTACTAATGTGGACCCGTGTTTTATACGAAGCATGTTTAAATAGATATTTTGTAGATATGCTATTGAAATAATAAGCGAATAGTTATGGTAGACATGATTTGTATTATAATTTAGAGGAGATAATGAAAAAATTCAATGAAAAAGTTAAGTATACAACAATTTTATGCATAACCAATGGGATTAACAATTGAAAACTATATGATTATAGAAAAAAATCTATATAAGTATAATGGAGACAGTAAATAGTGAATTTATTACAAAGCACACTAAATGGGGTAATGATAAGTTAATCTATGACGCCAATGACGAAAAATACACCTCCTTCTTTTGTTGGTGAGCAAAAATTTATAAAGTCGTTAATTGTCTAGTTAAGTTAGGTAGAAACTATTTTAAAGTCGGCTTAGTTTGAGTTTCGCATGTAACACAAATAAAATTTGTCTTTCAATGAAAATAATTTGAACATTATATTTTGGCTAATATATAAATTTTTTGGCTATTTGAAGTGACCCATTAGGGAGTGCTAATATAATTATGTGTTGATAGTTTGTACATTTGTTTTTCCTGTCAACTCAATAGCTTCAGGGGTTTCGATACAAAGTTCCCATGTCCTCATATTGTCTTGCAAGAGATGGGTTGGGTTCATATTTGTAGGTTGAGATATTTTTTAGTTTGAAGTGTTATGGCGATTTGGGACATTTTATTTTAAAAAACAGTAAAAAATTAATTATAATTTTAGGTGTTCTATGAAGAGAATTTGAATATTGGATTTGTATGGTTTAAAAGAAAACAAAAATTATTTCATTTTTTCTTGTGCGTTAAATAGATTAAATTTTGGTCAATTTATTTGAAAAGTTAAAAAATTAATTATACTTTTAAGATTTACATGAATTAAATTTAATCATAAGATATGTATGTTTTGAAAGAAAAAGAAGAATATTTCGTTTATTTCCTTCTATTAAATAGATTATATTAATTGTGAAAGAAATTTAGCTTCACGGACCTAATATGATGATTGTGTTTTATTTTTAATTTTTATATATTTCACTTCAATTCTTGCAATATGTTATATTATAATTACAATATGTAGCTTTTCAGCACAAGCCTTACATATATATAATCATAATCAATATTGACTATGTTATCAAATTCAAAGAGAAAGATAACAACGACGATAGCGACAATGACGACGACAACAATTGTAATAATGAAAATAATCATGGAAATCATATTTATATTTCTATTATATCTAATAATACATGCTGAAATGTACATTCGTATCGAAAAAGACAAAATAATGATAATAATCATGGAAATAAAAATATATTTATTATTTCTATATAAATGTGTATATTATATTATGTATTAATAATAAGATGTCACATAAAGTTTTACGACTTATTCAGTAATGATAATTCGATTTTCTTAAGTTAAAACTTCTAGAACATGAACTTATTCTATAATATGAAATAATAAAAACTTTTATTTCCAGTATAATTTCTTAATCTCTCTTTGATAATTAGATGATCATAATTAATATTGACTATATTATTAAATTCAAAGAGAAAGATAACATTGCCGACAAAGACAATGATGACAATAACAATAATAGTAATAATAAAAATAATCATAGAAATCATATTTATTTTTTTATTATCTCTAATAATACATGCTCAAATTTATATCTGTATTAAAAAATATAAAATATTAATAATAATCATGGAAATCAAAAATATTTATTATTTCTTTATAATTGTGTATATTATATTTTGTGTTAATAATAAGGTGTCACATAAAATTTGTGGCTTGTTCAGTAATTATAATTTGGTTTCCCTAAGTTAAAACTTCTAAAACATGAACGTATTCGACAATAATAAACTGATAAAAAATTTTACAGCCATTATAATATCTTCATCTCTCTAATAGTACATGCTCAAATTTATATTTGTATTGAAAAATACAAAATATTAATAATAATGTTAGAAATCAAAAATGTTTTGGTCCGTAGGAGTCACAAAGGACAATACAATATAATGATGGAGATGAGAATCGAACTTAAGACCTAATGTACCCAGTAAAGAGTACAACACAATGAGGGAGGTAGGAATCTAACCTGAGACCTAATGTGTCCAGTAAAGAAAGAGAGATTATTATATGTGCTATATTTTAAGGCAATTATCAGGATAAATCCAAAGGCTGAGATTGACTAAGATTTTGATCAATGGTTGTGAAGCAACATTTATCAGAAATTTACTCTCATGTTAGCGTTTTTCGTTTCCTCAATACTCAGCCCCTTACACATTTTAGTATTTATAGTATAAAGATTTCTCTTTTCAAATTATTAATATGATTTTTTAGTGACGAGCAAACATTTATGAATCAAACATTTTTCACTCATGAATGATATATAACCAAATTATCTTGCAGTATAACATTTTTCATAACCAAAAAATATTTAGTACATAATACATGCTCATTAATATATACAATAATTCTCACCAAGTAATGCGCATGAATGCATAAAATAAAAGTTTATTGATATTATTGCTTAATTTTTGTTATTATAAAATGATAAATATCTCTAATATATACAATCATAGTTACTAGTACATGCTTACTAATATATATAACAATGCTTACTAATACATATGATAATGCTTACTAATATATACAATAATGTTCATTAATATGGGCTCACTGACATATGCAACAATACTCACTAATTAACACAATAAATTGTAGTAGATTTTTCTTTACATTGATATTATTGTAATATAATTAAAATAGAGAACGATATATGCATGATAATGCTCACCAATATGCTACTAATATTCATTAATAACTTGGTATTATATATCATATATCATATATATAATATGAAACTGAATGTGTTGCAGGATGAATGACATTTGGCACAACATCGTTGGTCAAGTAAGTTTTTAAATTTTTTCTTTTTCCTTTAGAGTTGTATAATTAATACAACAAATCCCAATAGGGCCATCTTCCTAACGTATTTATACTAGGGGGCGTCTTCGGTAAAATTAACTGTTTTAGTACTAGTTAGCTGTTAGCGGTTTTACTAGCGATTAGCTGTGACCCACTAGTGTTTAGTGGTCAGCCATTTAACTAGCGATTTAAAATAAATACGTTTGGTAAATGTAACTGTTGAAGTTGCAGATTTATATAAAATGACTAAAAAGGTACAATAAATAATGGTTTTTAGTGAATAAAAAGAAAACTTTTATAATTTACAATGCAACCACTAGGTAGAGGTTCTTAAAAGCTACTTTCATTAGCTTTTGAAAAATACTACATAAACTTCTAGCCATTACCTCATTCACTACTTTACCAAACACTTTTAAGTAGTAGTCTGTAATATTTTGACCACTACAAACCACTAACATTTGCTTCAATCTCTATTATCGAATACAATCTATGACTTTTGAAATCACAATACAACAATGTTTATGCAATTCGATTTCACAAATACCTTTTAAACTTTTTTGCTTGACATATTCAATTATAAATGAATATCCACATAAAATGCGAATTTCTCTTTCTCATTTTTTTTTAAAAATATCTTTTTCAGAGGAAGCATAAAACATCTGAAACTTGCATTGTAATTTATGAAGCACTTCAAACGTTCCCAAGATTATAAATGTGCTATGGTTTTCCCCACATAGAAGCCCAAGTTAGGAATGACAATGCATCATACTGCATTATGGACTGTATTCTTACACATTGCATGATACTGTATTGGGATGTTTTGTATGTAATTGTTATTAAGGCATAATATTATATTATAGACAGACTGCATCTTTAGATCTTTACCATAGCAGCTCGATTAGAGTCAGACTTGCCACCCATAGCTAAATGGTCCTAAAGTCTCATATTCCAGGCCAATGGAACACTTATCCAAAATAAATAAATAAAAAATCATTGAGCACAAGTGATGATGCTGATACTAATGCACATCGATAATAGTCATATGCTTACACAGTGACATGTTAGATATTAATGATCTCAAGGTTAAAAAAAAAAAATAATGACATACATAATTTTTCAAACAGTCAATTGTTGTATAATGAGGCTAGGTAAAACAAAGGTCATCAGTTAACAAAGTAATTACCAATCAGCACCTTTATTGAAACTTGACAATTATAGAAAACGAAACAAATCAATTGAGAATAATAAGTTACAAAAATAATAATAATACCAAATAAACATAATTACTATTTGATTTGATTAGACTCCCCCTTAATTCATCTTGTGAAGTTGTGAAACTCAGGGGTTTACTGAAATTGTTGTATAATGAGGCTAGGTATATCAATGGTCATCCATTAGCAAAATAATTTCCAATCACTTTTACTAAAGTTTTCAGGCTATAGAAGATGAAGCAAATCAATAAACAATAATAAGTTAACCAAAAAATAAACCTAATACCAAACTAACATAATTAAAGTTTAGGTCATGTAAGGGTCATCAGTTAATAAAGTGAAAAGAAAAAATGATGATACATAATTCTTTGAATTGTAAATTGTTGTATAATGAAGCTAAGTAAAGTAAGGGTAATCAGTTGACAAGGTAATTACCAATCCACTTTTATTAAAGTTTAGCGGTTGTAGAAAACCAAGCAAATCAATAGATAATAATAATTTTAAAAAATAATAATACCAAACAAATATAATTACTATTTGATTGGAGTTCCCCTGAATTCATCTTGTGAATCTGTGAAACTCAGTGGCATACCTAGAAGGTTCACTTCTTCCATCAAGAGGAATACTTTGAAACTAAGCTGTTGTAACTATTTGTATAGACTCAAACTCGCTGGTAAAACTCGTGCTTTACCCTACCTCATCCACTTATCGAAGGATGCTTCATGAAAGACCTTAGATCTTAATCCATGAATAGGAAAAAATGGCTACATGTTCTGCCAACAGAGAAAAATATAAAAACAAATCAAGAATAAAATTATGGAATAATTTGGCACAAAATAAGCCATTATAGTGATTGTCTTATTCAATTTGTCTCTTCAACTGACAGCCAAGCTTAGGAAATTCTCCTTCAGCATTTTCCTAACATGAAAAGCAAAACTTTCAAGCAACTTTGCTTCAATATTTATATGCAGCTCCAGCTTCGAGAAAATTGGCAAGATTCATACCACATGCAAACTAAATTGTTATATAATGAGGCTGAGTGGTCATCCGGTAGCAATATAATTACCAGTTAAACCACATTGAACCATATTAAGAATAGTAGTAGTAGTAGTAGTAGTAGTAGTAGTAGTAGTAGTAGTAATAATTCTAAATAAAATAAAAAGAATAACAATAATATCTTCTATATAAACCCAATTAGTCCATCAAAAGGATACACCTACCTCGAAACTTTTTTAGCTTCAATCAAAGTCCTTTTTTTTTTTTGCTCCACATATAATGGCACCCTCATCCTCATTGTAAGAAATATATATGTATTCCCTTCTATACAAAACATGCAAAGTATTCTACATCTTTGTTAGTCTCAGTACATATATGTACATTAATCCTCCCCCCTGCATTCAGGAACAAATCGAAATAAGTTGTCAACAACTACACATTTTTGAGCAATTTAACCAAGGAAAAGGAAGCCTAGAAAATCAAGAGTAGAGTTGCACGTTTGTCAACAGTTGTGAACAGCTGAAGGAAGGAAGAGATTATAGGCATCGAGATGGTTCTAATTGATAAAAAGATAGCAAGTTGTAGTCACTTATCAAATAGTTAAAGTTGTTTTGATTTTTAGAATATCTTAAATCTCCATTACATTTTTGGGTCCTACAGTCTGATTACATCTATGCAGTAATTAAAGGAAGTTTTGCTCATAGATATCAAGGTCATATATATTTATTTATGAACTTCAAGGTCGAAGGAAATAAAGATAATTATCGTGTGGTTAGTGATTGCAAATTAATGCTTCATTTTTTCCCAAATACCATTGTGAGGGCGTTAGAAGATGTATGTGCTGATATTCCATGGCATAAGTTTGATTTGGTTGATTTTGAGAAACTTCATCTTCGTATGAAAAATGATTCCATGTTAACAGGTAACATTATTAATTTTATATATATTCAGATAATTTAAATAATTTTGAGAACAAAAAATTATAAGTCATTAACTTAAAAGCATCTTAGTCAAATTATTCAACAAAATTATATTTGAATTACTATTTATCTTTAAATGGAGAATTGCCCAAGCCTGTGCGAAGCACGACATGTACACTAGTGTGCTACTAATATTCACTAATCGCTCGGTATAAATACAAATGCTCACAATCATCGCATATAGTACATGATACGTTTTAGTTAGCCAAAAAAAAAAATTATATACATTTCTAATGAGCGAGTGCATATTTTTAGTGAGTAGAAAGACATTTTTAGTGAGCACAAACACATTCTAGTCCATATTATGAAACACAATATTTGTTTAGCTAATTGCACATGTATCTTTTTATGAGAGTTTAGTATATATGCATAGTGAAGTACACATTATGTAAATTTTTAGTGAGCAAGTGCACATTTTTAGTGAGTAGATAGGCATTTTTAGTGAGTAGAAACACATTCTCGTCCATATTATGAAACACGATATTTGTTTAGCTAATTGAACATATATCTTTTTATGAGATGTGGTATATATGTATAATGAAGTGCACATTATGTAATCTTTTCAGCTGTTATGATATACCTTTTTCTAGACTCAAATTTAAGAATGAGGTACTTGAACAGTTTACTTAGTGAGTTGTACTATATATGTCTTTTTATTGAGCTTTTGTACAGTACTTTTATGAGTTATAATATACATTAGTGAGTTAAAAGTTAACAAAATTGTAGTTCATTGATCTATGCTATCTCTTTTAGTGAGCTATGGTATTTATTTAGTGAGTTAGAATAATATCTAATGAGCTATGAAATATACATAATGATCGATATGATTTAGTAAGCAGCACTAGCTATTCATATAAAAATTGAGTGAGCAAGCAACATAATACACCATAATGTTTAGAGAGAAAAACAACACTTTGCCCATTTTTAGTGAGCACGTGCATACTTCTAGTGAGTACATGCCCATTTTTAGTGAGTGTAAACACATTACAGTTTATATTCCATAGTATGATATTTGTTTAGTGAATTGTGGTGTATCTTTTGGTAAGTTGTGGTATATATGTATAATGAGATATACATAATGTAATCTTCTAAACTGCTATGATATATTTTTTGCTAAACTCAAATTTAAGAATGAGGTACTTGAAAAAAAACTAGTGAGCTATAAGATTTTTTATTGAGCTTTTATGCAGTATTTGGTGAGCCATGATATACATTTAGCGAGTGAAAATTTGATTAAATTATATTCTAGTGATTCGTGGTATGTCTGCTAGTGAGTTATGATATTTATTTAGTGAGTCAAGACAATATTTATTAAGCTGTGAAATGATGTGGTAATCGATATGATTTAGCACGAAGTACTAGCTATTCATAATTTAAAAAAAAGAGTTAACAAACAATAAAATACATTATAATTTTAGTACGCAAATCAAGATTAGACGCATTTTAGTGAGCATATACACATTTTTAGTGAGCACATACACTTTTTTGGTGAGTACAAACATATCAAATGGCATATTTTGAAGTATGTTTGTTTAATGAACTATACTTTATCTATTGGTGAGCTATAGTATATATGTATAGTGAGATATAAATTATGTGATGTTCTCAACTACTTTGACATATCTCTTGCTAGACTCAAATTTTTAAGAATGAGGTACTTGAAAATTTTAGGGAGCTATAATATATTTTTTAATGAGCTATTACTTGCTATTTCGGTGAGCTATGATATACATTTCATGATCAAAAATTTGATCAAACAATAATAATAATTATCATCATCATCATCATCATCATTATTATTATTATTGTTTTAGTCCGCTATGATATTTATTCAGTGAGTTGTAATAGTCCTTTAGTGAGTTATGAAATATATTTGGTGATGAATATGATTTAGTGATTAGAATTAATTATTCATAATAAAAAAAGAGTGAGCAAACATATAATACATAGTTTAAGTGAGCACATAAACATTCTTGTTCATATTTGATGTATGGTTTTTTAGTGAGCTACATTGTGACTTTTGGTGAGCTATATTATATGTTTAGTAAGTAATATTTTATATTTATCTTCTAATGTGTTATGATATATCTTTTGATTAACTCAAGTGTAAGATTCTACATATGTATAAGAATGACATACTTGAAAAGTTTCAATCACCTATAGTCTTACTATTTCTTTTAGTGAGCCATGATATTTATTTAGTGAGCTGTGATATATATATTTAGTGAGTATAAAATATATTCATGATCAATATGATTCCATGAGCAATACTAGCCATTCCTAGTCAAAATAAGTGAGTAAACAATATAATACACAATTTAAGTGAGCACATATAAATTCTTGTTCATATTTGACGTACGGTTTTTTTAGTAAGCTACAAGATGACTTTTGGCGAGCTATCACATATGTTTAGTAAGCAATACTTTATATTTATCTTCAAATGTGTTATGGTATATCTTTTGATTAACTCAAATATAAGATTCTTTTTATGTACAAGAATGACATACTTCAAAAGTTTCAGTCACATATGCTCTTGCTATTTGTTTTAGTGAACTATGATATTTATTTAGCAAGATGTGATATATATTCAGTGAGTTATAAAATATATTCATGGTCAATATGATTGAATGAGCAATACTAACTATTCCGAATCAAAATAAGCGAGTAAATAATATAATACACAATTTAAGTTAGCACATACAAATTCTTTTTCATATATGATGTACAATTTTTTTAATGAGCTGCAATATGAGTTTTGGGGAGCTATAGTATATGTTTAGTTAGTAATACTTTATATTTATCTTCCAAAGTGTTATGATATATGCTTCACTTAATTCAAATACGAGATTCTTTATATGTACTAGAATGACATACTTAAAAAGTTTCAATCACATATGCTCTTCCTATTTCTTTTAGTGAACTATGACATTTATTTAGTGAGATGTGAGATATTTTAGTGAGTTACAAAATATATTCATGATCAATATGATTGAATGAGCAATACTAACTATTCCTGATCAAAATGAGTGAGTAATCAATATAATGCCCAAGTATACATTCTTGTTCATATTTTGAGGGATGACATTAGCTTAGTGAGTTTCATTATAACTTTTGTTGAGCAATAGTATATATGTAGCAAGCAATCCTTTATAAATATATACACACACACACACACA
>NCQT01076059.1:12434-27265 GCA_002740465.1 Stenocereus thurberi | reverse complement strand
GTAAACAAACCTTTGAAGAGGCTAGTGTGATTTGTAAATTATTCTTTGAAATCAACATAATTCACTACGTTTTCAAATGCGTATAGAAAGCATTTCGTCCTGTCCTTCCTGCTTACTTGCCTGTGTGTCTTAATGCTTGACTATTAAGGAAGTTTGGTTATTAAGGGTCTAGAAAGGAGCTTGAGTGGCTGGGTATGAAGTTCAAAGGTGATGATTTTCTTTGGGGACTATGATTGCCTAATATGATAGTAACATACAAATGTTGCGTGATTGCTACTTCTTATTATTATTCCCTACAAATGGTTTTGATTTTTAAGGAGTTAAGAACTACTCACTGAGCATGTGATAGCTCATCTCATCTCTATTCCCCTTTTTCCCACGTTTTTAACATGATAGGTAGAAGTTGATTTACATACGCCAAGTTGGAATATCTCCTTGCTTAAAAAGGTGTCATGTGCGCACATATAGAAGTAGGCTTAAGAGTTAAACAATGTAATATGATGTATCCCTAGAGCTGTAAATGTATGCAAACAAAGTACTCTACTTCATGTAATGGATATTGTTTAAAAGTGGCTCTGTATAGCCATGTGAACCAACCATTTGATTAGCCAGTTGTCTTTTTAGCTGAAGTTAATTATATTTTGGGATGTAAACCCCCAATAATCCGGATGTGTGGTCCGTCGAGTTGTATCTTTTATTTCCTTCTTTATTATTGAACTATATTGTTTGGTATACTTCGAGCGAGTTGCTGGTAGAGCTGTGAACTCCGGCGTGTAGCCGTTGAGCTTATTCGGTATCCTTTTATACTTCTACTCATTGGAGGGATTTAATATAAGGCTTTAAGCCTAGAAAATTATCAGTTTTTAGGCGAAACTCTATCCGTTTCGCCCCAGAATTTAAGTAGGAATCAAAAAATAGTTAATAGTTCTAACCCTAGGGGTTGGGGGTGTTGCAGCAAGGACCCATACTCTATCATCTTTGGTCCATTCATTAGGCATGTCTCTCACAGGTAAGTAATTGATAATATTAGCATATCATGGCTCTAAAAAATTTTTCATCAGGAAAACATTTAAAAATGGGGGCCTCACATGCATTATCAATCACCATCCTAAATAGATGGTCTGCTACGGGGTTTTTAGAACCTTCCTATCTTTGATTTCATATTTAAACTCTTATAGTAGCATGATCCTTCGATTGAGTCTAAGTTTGGTATCCTTTTTCTCAAAAAGTGTTTCAATGTAGCAAGATCAATAAAAACAACCACATGAGATCTTATGAGGTAGGGCCTAAACCATTCGAAGCCAAAATCATCTGATAGAAACTCCTTCTTGGTCACGATGCAGTTTACTTGAGGTTTATTTAAACTATGATATACACTGTGAATTACATGTGGTTTCTTATCAATTCGTTGGTCCAAAACTACGTCTGCTGCATAATCAAACCCGTCACATCTAAGCTCAATTTGTCCTCCCAAATGGTAGGATACAAGATAGAAGTGGTGGTCACTGCCTTCTTAAAGCTTCATAAGGGCCATTTCACACTCCTTGGAAAAGTGGAATGGCATGTCTTTAGCAAGGAGTGAAGATAAGGGCTTAGCAATCTTGCAAAAATCTCTAATAAACCTCCAATAGAAAGCAGTATGTCCAAGAAAAGAACATATGTCTTTCACACAAGTGGGGAGGGGGAGCTTTGCATTCAACTCCACTTTGGCCTTTTATACCTTTATACCCTCACTAGAGATTATGTGATCCAAAATAATTTAACTTTTAACAATGAAGTGACATTTTTTCTAATTAAGGATCAAATGCTTGTCTCACTATCTTTTAAAGACCTTTTCCAAATTAGTCAAGCAATCATTAAAAGAGTCTCCATAAACAGAGAAGTCATCCATGAAAATTTTTCAACATTGCTTAACTAAATTAAAAACAAATGGACATGATACACCTTTGAAAGGTAGCCGGAGTATTGCATAAACTAAAGAGCATCTTCCTAAAGGCGTAAGTACCAAAAGGGCATATAAATGTGGTTTTCTCTTATCCATTGGATGCAATGAAAACTTGGGCGTAGCCGAAGTATCCATTAAAGAAACAATAAAAATCTCATCTAGCTAACCTCTCTAACTTCTTGATCCCTGAAGGATATAGGAAAGTGATCCTTTCTAGTGGCAGAGTTTAACTTCCAATAGTTAATGCACACCCTCCATCCAGATTGGATTCTTGTTGAAATAAGTTCAACCTTATCGTTCTTAATCAAGGTAGCACTAATCTTTTTAAGGGAGGCTTGGATTATAGGGGAAGCTTCAAGGCTACAAGTTTTACCTTCTTGTCATCGGGAATGTCTTTATACTCAAACACTCTTTCCACGGTGTTCATCTACTCAACGAAATCATCCGGGTTGAGTTGGCCTTCAAACTCTGGAATTTCGACCTTGAAATCCATGGTAAGTTGCTCGCCTCTTCTTGTTCTCCTTGGTCTTCTTTCTTCATCCCCATCACTTGAAGCAAATGGGTTGCTCTCGATTTCTTCCTCCATGGATTTGGATCCACTAGTTGAGTGTGAGCTTTGAATCTCCTTCCGATTGTTCCCTATAGCTTGATCAAGTTGCTTTCTCAAATACTCAAGTTGAGCATCCTTCTCGGCATTAGCTTTTAGAAGTTGCTCAAACTTCTCTTCCAAAGGGGTACTAGTAGACATCTTAGATCTTGAATGAAGGATTTTCTTGTCTAGGGATGGAAAGTAGAAGTCACGGACGTGCTTAGCAGCACGGTCAGGGCGTGCCCAACTGTTGGTAATGAAATGGGAGTGCTGGAATGAAGCACGGTTGTGTCACTTAGGTACAGTGTGGCCATGCTAAAATTCTTCCTAGGCACGGTTGGTGTTTGTCACGGGAGTGTGGTTGGATTGATTTTAGGAATTGTGTTTGGGAATGTGTTTAGGGTTTGAAGCTTGGCCAAGAGGACACCTAAGCTCTGATACCACTTGATGCACTTCTAAGTCTTAGAGATGAAACAAAGAAGAGACCTCAAGTAGTGGGTGTATGATGATCACGGATTCAGTTTGTAATGAATGTAACAAGATAAACTAAGCACTTTTGGACAAGATATCACCACCAAGAACACTTAGAGCTCTCCTTGGATCGATTGAGATAAGATATCACCACTGAAGGATCACAAGAGACTCTTGAACACCACTCTATGGAGCTAATCTAGAGATAAGTAAGAGAAGAAACACTTAGAGGCAGTTTAAACTCAACCTTTCTTTTACTCACAGCTTGAACATTACAAGAGTCATTGAGGGTATTTCAACCTATTCCAAGCTTCTTTACACATCCAAATAAGCTAGGAAACAACAATGCAACTTGCTAAATCTAAGTACAAGTAGAAGTTTAAAGTTTAACAACACATTAGCTTTAAGTCTCCATCAAAATAGGTGTCATAATCTAGTACAATTTGATTAGTACTCTTCTAATACCTTATTTGGACTCTAGATAAGTTGCTTATACTCTTGATTAGCCAAAAATAGGTGCTGAACCAGTTGGTTAGAGACCAAAATACAAAATAGCTCAAACCGAGTAAAAGGGTGTTTCATGTGCTTTGTGGCTGGATAAGAGCAAATTCCTTGGACAAAAGGCACCACATTTTAGGGGGGTACTGATAAATATTATGACAACTTTTGATGCCAAAAAAAAATCCCATAAATTAGCTAGCTAAGTAGCTCCAACACTCATTGATATTCAGAACAGGCATTGCTGGGGGCAAATCTGGAGTAGTTGACCTTGGAGCTTAATTTGATAGACAAAAGGAACTTCAAATGTCTTCAAACTTGATTTTTTGGATTCCTAATTTCTTAAGCTTTCATACAATGTAAGAATTGCGTTATTCCCATTTCTGTAACTCAAGATATGAGGTAGGAAAGTTCAGTTTTTTTTCGAGCTGAACCTGAAAGTTGGACAGTTTCTTCCCCTTTGACAAGTTGAGTTTTTGCCTTGATTTCTTGGTTGCTTGGACTGTTTGGATGGTCATGATCAAGGCTCTCTTGCTGCCCCTCCATGGGTACATCAGGTGCTTTATTAAGAAGAAGAGGATTACTTGAATTAAATTGCTCACAATGCTTAATACAAATGTTGCCTTTCATCAAAAGGGGGAGGTTGAAGGATCCCCCAATGCAATGCAACTATGATCTTTAGATGTCTACATATGTTTTAAGTTTAAGGCATGCTTAGTTACCTAAATATAACTCATATGCATAATCTCCTATGAGTAACTAGCATGATAGATTTCTCAAATCACTGATTGCCTAAAAGCTTTAATGTTATACTTAACCTTCTTAAACTCTCCTAGTTAAGGTCCTTAATAGGCATGTCAGAAGATAATGTCATAACACAACCCTTGTTAGAGTCATGAAATTTCAACAACTTCAAAATTACTTGAATTGCATTTCAAGCTACTCTAATCAAGTTAGTTAGGTCTAGAATTTTGCGTATCCAAGTGATAAGGATCAAATATAACTAAAATATGTATACAAAAGGCTAGCATAAAACAACTTATGCTCTGAATTAATTTAGTTTTATTCAGCATTTGGTATCTTATTTGCTCTCAAAAAATAATGAATTGCCTAGTACACATAATAGGGTTGATTAAATTATTATAAATTTAATTAGCTGATACTTACTATTTGTTATTTGTTTATCTCTCAAAAAGCAAGAATTATCTTTTGACTTTCACTATGATATAGATGGTAATATTTTGGATTCACAAAAAGCAAATTTAAATGTATTCCAAATTAAGAATGGACCAAAAGTCTTTTATGTAAGAGTTGTAACAGGTCAACTACACTAGAAAATAGGAAATCATCCACATCAACCTTGGAAGAAACTTATTTGCCTTACCCAAAAAAGAAAGTAATATCTAGATCATCAAATGAAGGCTTAAAACTTGCCCCTTAAAGCCAAACGAAGATGAGAAGGGATTCAACCATTATCAAGACCAGAAACGTTGGTTAAGGCTCTTGCGCTAGCAATTGACCATTCGAGAATGAGTTACAATGGAATATTTTTAGAGCGTCCAACAGATGCCTTCTTCAGCTTACTCCAACTGTCCACGTGAAGCATAACACCCATAAATAGTGACCTTGTTAAAGAAGAAGAGTGCAACACACAACACAAGAGCTTAATTTATATTACAAGTGTTAATTATTCTCTTAAGTGATTAGCTCAAATTCATTGTAATCTTTGTAAAGGACTCCTAAGCGGGAACATAGCCCATTTGGAAGGTGAACCTCATTAAACAAAACCATGTTCTCTATACTATGTTACTTACTTATTCTACTTAGTGTTCTTGATCTACTAGTCTAGTGTCCTTCAGTTTATTATATCCTAATCTGTTTTATGCTCAAGTTTTTATTCATGTTTATCTTTTGTCACCCTATTGACTCCTGTAGGGTGACTTAGCCTATGAGGAAGAAACTTACATAGTCTTATAATTGATATTTACAAAAAGAAAATAAATCAAGAAGGGTTAAACAAGAACATGATAATCAAAATTAATTAAAAGAAGTGAAATTAAAGGATAAAAGCAAATTAATTTGTTATTTCACTTTAGTCTTGAGGACTCATCTTAGTCTAGTTTGGAAAGTAGTTTAGGCTCCCTCGTACTTTGATTTAAGTGTTTGGGTAGTTGAAGGCTTTCTTGTATAAAATAAAAAAAGGATTTTTGTTTGTTTTTTATTTTAGCATGATTTTGTTAATAAAACCAAAGAGACAGATGGAGGAGGAGAGAGAGAAACAGAAGCTAAAGAGAAAGGTTGCCTAAGATGGGGGTAAGAGATGAGGTGTCAATGTATGGTGAATGTGTATCTTGAATGGGAGCAGCACCCCTTTTGTATACTATTTACAGAGAAGAAACCCCCTAGGGTTTAACAAAATGCCACTTGGAATCAACTGCTAGAAAACAGGGGTCATTGGCATGCCGGTTCGTCTTAGTCACTAGCCGCTGACCTTGTAATTCGTTTAGGTAAATTTGTTCTTATCGTAATTTTGACCTCTGATTTGATCAATTCTCTCTTTTTTATAAGCTTATTGAGTCTAGTGTTAATGCCTTAATTTTCATGACATTTAGACAAGTTTGAAGAGAGTTATGTTCCTTATCTGCAATATATCCCTTTTATTACTTAACAACTTTGAGCTTATAATATGTCTTTAGAAACCCTTACGTTCATCCACCAGCAGCCGAATCTTTGTAAAATGGTCTATTTGGCACTTGTTTAACCTTATTGAAATTTTTTCAAATCTTTGAAGTAGTTTTCAAAAACTCTTTATTTAAAAGACCGTTTTTTAGTGGGTAAGAAATTTAAGAAACCTTAAATGAAGTTGCTTTAGCACCAGTGAGTTGAGTATGTGTCATCATCCTCGTTAAGGCACATAGCATACAATATGTGTCTAGTTTATGTTTTGAGGATGCATTTTGACATCAATAAGGCTGTGTCGCCTTATATAGGGTTTTGAACTGAATCGAACCAAGTTATGACCAAAGGAAATAAGGAAAGTCTTTGTAGGATATGCTGAAAACTCATAGGCTTATAGGTTGTTGGACCAGATCTAATGTCGGTAGATACTATTATTCAACAATGACAAAGACAAATTACACACTTGACAAGTCCGCACTTTCAATTAGGGTGAAATTAATCCGACCGACTTAGTGAACCCTTGGCCTTGGTCAAATGTGTGCTTATGGTGGCAAAAAATGGATAGGTAAATTAATGTGTATTTGAAAGATTGTTCTCACAAATATCTCATCGAAAGGTGGGAGGGGTGCTAAGATCAGGTAAACGAAGTCTGAGTCTTTTAGGAAATGTTAAACTGTGAGCTCTTTATGCTTTCCAAGCCATTCCCAAGCCCATAAGGCTCAATTAGCACACCTGGAATAATTTTCCTTCTCCTTGGTGCCTGCGTTGGAAGTATGGGTTGCCGTTAAGATTAACATGTTTGAGTTTTAATTTTTCTCTCTCAGCCTTTATTTAATTTCTTGAATCTATGGCCGAATCCACATGTGCCTTGCTTAATAAAAAGCAGCTTGTTGTCTAAAAAAGTTTGGTTTCGATGGATCCACTTGAAGAGTAATTAAGAAAATGCTAACATCCAAATTCAAGGATCAGCACATAAAGGAATAGCCACTTGCATGCTAAATAAGTAGCCCATTAATTGCAAGAATTTAGATTTAATGAACCCACTTGAGGAGTAAGCACATCAGCGCTAAAGTTTAGATCCGATGATTGAGTCATAAAAGAATAGCTCCACGGACCCTGATGTCTAAATGTGATAGAGTAGTTTGATGAAATTATTGACTGCTAGAGTTAGGATTCAATAGATCCACTTTAGGAGTCATCATGTGAGCACTAAAGTTTAGATATGATGACTTGACTCATAAAATAGCACCGACCTGTAGTGTCTAAATCTAATTAACTTAGTTGATAAGAATGTGCTTGTTGACTGTTAGAACATAGATTCAATGGATCAATATCAAGAGTCATCGTTTGAGCATTACAGTTTAGATTTGATGGTCAAACCGTAAAAGAATGGTGACATCAATCTGTAACATCTTAATCTAATTGACTCATTTGATGAAAAGTTACTTTTTGACTGCTAGAACTCGGATTCAATGGATCCACTTGAGCAGTCATCATGTAAGCGCTGAAGTTTGAATTTGATCTCTAACTTATAAAAGAATGGCACCATCTGTATATAATGTCTAAATCTGATTGAATCATTTGTGACAAGCTATCTTGACTACTAGAACTTTGATTCTATGGATACACTTGCAGGATCATCATATGAGTGCTAAAGCTTCACACGAAGCCCCAAAAAAAAGCAGCTCTAGTGACCCATAACGTCAAAATCTGACTAATTCATCTGACAAGAAGGTGTTTGTTGATTGCTAGAACATGATTCCATGCATCCAATCGAGGAGTCATTATGTGACCGCTAAAGTTTAGATCAAATGATGGACTTGTAAAAGAACAGATCCATCAACGTGCAGCATTTAGTTCAACTGACCCATTTGATGAGAAATTGCTTATTAACTTTTAGAACTTAGATTCAATAGATCCACTTAAGAAATCATCATTTGAGTGCTAAAGTTTGGATCTAATGGCTGACTCATAAAAGAACTGCTGCAACAACCCATAATGTCTAAACTCAACCCATTTGCTTTCTAAAAGTAGTGCATTGAGTGCTAGAGTTCAAGTTCAACGAATCCACTAGAGAAGTAATCACGGAGGCACTAAATTTTGGATCTGAGATCGATTCATAACGAACGTCTCCATCGACCTATAATAGCTAAACTAGATTCACTCACTTACTGAATAACATTCATAATTCACCAAATCCACTTGAGGAGTCATCAAGTGAGTGGTAAAGCTTGGTCTAATGTCTGACTGATAAAAGAATGATCCCATCGACCCATAATGTCTAAATCAGCTCCCCTCACTTGATTAGAAAGTGCTCATTGACTATTAGAATTTGGAGAAAATGAACCCCGTTGAGATGCAAACCGTCAATCCCCTAGGTTTGACTGTAGCTAACTCAATTGATAAGCTCTTGATTAAAGTGCTTGCTTTCTGTGGTCCATTGGGATACCATTTTCCATGTTAAAAGCCATGGGCTTATAACTCTTCCAGGTTGTACGATTGGTACCATATGTTATGTTTCTACTTTAGTAATTGAAACTTTCAATGATTGTCATATTGGCAGTGGAATACTGCATTGTAATAGCACTTGGCAAGTTGGAACTTGCAGCACTTTGGTTGCTTATTATGCGCTACAGGGATCGGATGACTAGCACCTAAGAGGAACGATGCTGAGATATTGACACTTGGAGATAAAAACTTGTGAATATGTAGGAGTACTAGTATCTTATGAAGGAGGGAAGGTATTTCCTTGGTGAAACTATCTTCCTATCCTCCATTAGAATACACCCAAAAAACTGAAAAAGGGCCTTATTGCGTGTGCATGCTTATGTGTTCTAATGACCTATGACCTATTTTCTTGTCTGACTTTTCTTTCCATTTCTCATATAAAAAAACTTTTCCCTAATGGAAATAAGATAACACCCTTGACACCCATTCTGCTTTACCAAAGGCAACTAACTTTCCCGATCAAGCACAAGTCATTCGCCTCATACAACATACTTATGATTTTCCTACTTTTATTAGTGAATCAAACGCCATAGGACCAAAATAAAATTGAAGTACAAAGACNNNAATCACTCTTCATCTGCCAAGTGTCCTACACTTGTTAATATGCAACTTTGCTGGTTAGACATGGTAACTTATTGTTTTTTGTATCATGAAAATAATCATGTAACTTCTAGATCAACTCCCCCCCCCAAAGAACTGCTAGATAATGTTGACTAAATGGTAAACAAAACTCACTCCATGTCAACTCCAGGTATACACGTTGTTAATAATACTGAGATGAATATTAGTCATACTGGAGATGTGTCGACTTCATACTTGTTACTACCTAATATCTTACTAGTTCCATAACTTGCATTAAATCTTACTTCTACGGATTACATAAGTAAACATGGATTGGAACTATTGTTCTCAAGTCATTGTTATTGTGTGTAGGATCCACAGAGGGGCCAAGTTACAGGGACAAGATGTAAAGTTGGATGGTTATACGAAGCTATGTCTGTGAAGATTTTTACTCCGACACATAGGCATTGTGCAGCTACTCACTCTCAAGAATATCTAGCATTTCAGATTAGGTCATAGTTCTCCTGATAGGTTATCTTATTTCTTATCGTGTTTAGGTCAAGTTAAACAAAATAAAGTCGATTGTGTCTCTTGTAAACTTGTAAAACATCATGCTTTGCCATTTTATAGTTGAGACCCAATTTTGAATGCACCATTTGACCCGGTCCATTCTGACATTTTGGGTCCTTCCTCGATTAAATCTATCAGCGAATTTCAATACTTTGTGATTTTTGTTGATGACTATTTGAGATATGTGTAGATATATCTTCTTAGCAGTCGTTCAGAAATGCAGCAAATTTATTACAACTTTGTAGCTATGATCTATACCTAGTTTTTTAGTAAGATCAAAACCTTTTGATGTGATAATGTTGTGAAGTATAGGCACAAGGATTTTAGAGTTTTCTTAACAAAATGGAAGGGCTAAAAGAAAACATCATCATACTCTTGGTAACTTTCATTCATTGTTTATCTTTGTTTCTTATCTAGAAATATTTCGAGAAGATGCTGCACTCACTATTGTTCATAAAATTAGTCTTATGCCTTCTCTAGTAACTGGTAATCAATCACCACACGAACATGTGTTGGTAACGCTTCTAACTATAACAAGCTTCGTGTGTTACGTTATGCTTGTTTTCTCCTTCTACAACCCATTAACACAACAANTTAAAGCCATGTGCTCAAATGGTGCTACTTTCTTAGCTATGGAATTGAGCACAAAGGCTATCATTATTAGGATCCGATTTCCAAACGTCTTCATATTTCTCGCTATGTAGTTTCTTAGGAGCACAAAATGTTCTCCTTGCTTTCTAATTTTCAATCATATCATGAAAACACACTAGTTTTTATTGATCCTTGAATTGAGTTGTTTCTAGATAGGGACAAAATTAGTTTATAGCTTAAAGAATCAAATTGGGCTACCTAAATCAATAGAGTCATCTTAATTATATATTATTGCTCTGTCTTCAATTGACCAATCTACTAATTCATATGATTCTTCACTTATAATCTAAATGGAGGGCACCACCACAGAGTTGCATCTCTGTCATTCAGATTGGGTGCGATAACTTCCTGTATATATATGATTACCAACTTTATATAACACTTGCATCTCTCTATGAGCCTTCAACATATAGAGAGGCGAGTTACTAATCCACTTCAGTAACAAGCTATATAAGAAGAGTTACAAGCCTTGCTCGAAGCACACACTTTGGATTTAGTTAATTTCCTCTAGCCAAATTTGTGATATGGTGTAAATATGTTTACAAGATCAAGACTCGTACTAAAAACAAGTTTGAGTAGTATATTGTGCATTTGGTTGTCCTTGGTTCTAACTAAGAGTATGGTATTGACTATGAGCAGATGTTTACTCCTATAGCTCAACGTATCATTGTTGCAGCCAGTGGAAAATGGGAACTATTTTAGATGGATGTAAATAATGTTTTTCTCCATGGTGATCTCATAAAGGAAGTGTATACATGACCACCAACAAGTGATGAGCTTCCTCTTAACGAGGAATGTTGACTATGATGAGCATTATAAGATGCTTTGTTTGATACTTGCATTTAATAGTTTTATGTTTTAGAGTAAATCATAATTAATTTAATTAAATCAAATTAATAAACAACTAGGATCTAATTTTTTTAATCAACCAATAAGATGAATTTCATTATGGTGGTCACCACACCATAAAAGCATCCTATTACTATATGTAGTGGAAAGTGGCAAGTGGTGTATTAGTAGTGCTGGTATGGCATTACATTAAGGTTTGGATCCTTATCCAACAATTTCACATTTTTCATTGTTGTTTTTCAGTTTTATAACTATTCTCTCTTGCTTTTATTTTATTTTCTTGTTAACTTGTTTCCTATTCTTTTTCTACTTTAAACATATATAAGAATGCATTTAATGTTTTATTGAAGTTGATATTGGAAAATTCCACGAGGAGAGAGAAAGAAATTCGTATTTCTTTTTTTTTTTTTAAGTTTAGTATTCTTCTTTCTTGTTTTTATTTTTGTTTGAACACGTTCCTTCTTCTTCTTACATTCCAAACACACGTAAAAATATATTAATTTTGATATTGAGAATGTCATGACATGATATATATCAGAACCTCATTGGCCTTGCATCGAAATAAGGAGATAGTCTCATCTACCCAAAAGTCACTTGACACTAAATTTCAGCACATAACCTAATTTATTATGGTACTTCACTTAGTAAATGGACTCAAAATTAATGATCTATGACTTTCAAGTCAATGTAACTATATGCTTGATGAACGACCCATAATAAGCATGTAGGGAGCAAACTTTCAAGTCACTGAAAGACTATTAAGTTAAACATCCAAGACTTCTAAATCAACGTAACTATATACTTGATGAAGACTTTCAAGTCACTCCCAAAGACTCCCAAGTCACAAAACAATCTTGACTCTTAAGTCACCGTTAAGACTTCGAAGTCCAAGCTTCTAGACTCTCATGTTAGCACAGACTATCAAGTCACCCACAGGATTCTCAAGCCACTAAAGTCATAAATTTCTAAGTGATTGAAATCAAAGGCTTCCACGTTACTTAAAGACTCTGAAGTCATCAAAATTAAAGACAGCTAAGTCTCCCAAGTTAAAGACTCACAAGTCATCGAAGATAAAGACTTTTAAGTCATCAAAGCTGAAGACCCCAAAGTCTCCAAAGTTTAGGACTCACAAGTCATCGAAGAGAAAGACTCTCAAGTCATCAAAATTAAAGACAACTAAGTCTCCCAAGTTCAAGACTCTCAAGTCATCAAAATTAAAGACAACTAAGTTTCCTAAGTCAAAGACTCACAAGTCATTGAAGATAAAGAATCTCAAGTCATCAAAATCAAAGGCAACTAAGTCTCCCAAGTTAAAGACTCACAAATCATCGAAGATAAAGACTTTTAAGTCATTAAAACCAAACACTCCAAAGTATCCAAAGTTCAAGACTCACAAGTCATCGAAGAGAAAGACTCTCAAATCATCAAAATTAAAGACAACTAAGTCTCACAATTTTAAGACTCCTAAGTCATCAAAGTTAAATACTCCTAAGTCTTCAAAATTAAAGACTTCTAAGTCATTAAAGTAAAGACTCCCAATTCATCAAAAGCAAGACTCCAAAGTCCTCAAAGATAGAGACTCCTCAAAGTCGTCAGAGTTTAAAACTCTCAAGTTATCAAAAGTTTAAGACTCCTATGTCTTCAAAGTTTAAGACTCCTAAATCATCGAAGTTGCTGACTCTCAAGTCATTGAGTAGACTTTCGTGTCATCTAAGACTTTGAATCATCATCAAAGTGTTAGAATCCGAATTCATTAAACGTCATAAGCCTTAATTTATCAAAGCTTGTGACCCTCAAAGGCACTAAGTCAACTCTTGCACTATTTAGGTTGCGGACTCTTAGGACTTCTTCAAATGGGGGGTAATTGTGACATATGTCTCTTCCTTTAAGTTGGCGATGATACTGCTGCTGCCTCCTCTTTCAAGTTGTCCACATCCTTAAGTTGACAGCAATGACAATATAGCCTCCTCCTTCAAGTTGGTAACAATGGCGCCACAACCTACTCCTTCATGTTGGAGACGTAGGCCTCCCCCTTATTCAAATTGGCGATGACAATAATGTGGCCTCTATATTCATAATAGGAAGAGTCACCCAAGGTGGATCTGCATGGGCAAGCCATCAAATGGTGAGAACATTAGATAAAGTCACCCAAGGTACGCCCATACGGGCAAGCCCTCAAGGGTAAGAGCATTAGAGAAAGTTACCCAAGGTGGACTCGTGCGGGCAAGCCATCCAAGGGCGAGAACGTTAGACAAAGTCACCCAAGGTAGACCCATATGGGTAAGCCATCCAAGGGTGAGAAAGTAATTTAAGGTGTACTCTTATGGGCAAGCCATCTAAAGGCCACAAATTAATAAAGGCAATCTCTGATGGACCCTTGTGGGCAAGTCATCTAAACGTCGAAAATTAATGAAAGGTAGCCTATGGTGGTCCCTTACGGGTGAGTTAATCAAAGGTTGACAATTAATAAAGGCGACCTATGGTAGACCCTTGCAGACGAGCTATCCAAAGGCGAAAAATTATAAAGGCACCCTTCGGTGGATCCTTGTAGACAAGCCATTCGAAAGTCGAAAATTAACAAAATGAGGCCTATGGTGAACCCTTATGAGCAAGTCATACAAAGGCTGAAAATTAATAAAAGGCGGCCTATGGTGGTCCCTTACGGGCGAGTGATCCAAAGTTGAGAATTAATAAAGGCGGCCTCTGATGGATCCTTGTGGGCGAGCTATCCAAAGGTCGAAAGTTTAATAAAAGGAGTCCTACGATAAACCCATGTAGGCGAACCAACCAAGGGTGAGAATATTTGATGGAGTCGCTCAAGGAGGACTCATGAAGACATCTTGTCCAAGCATAAGAAAGTTCCGTACTCTTTGTTGCAAATGGTGGCATAAACAATCCTTTTAGTCCAAAGTTTAAAGCATTCAATATTTCAGATGGTGAATCTGCCCCAAAAAAAAAACAAAAAAGAAGAATCGAAAAGGGGGGAGCAAATTTTACCCAAGACTAGTGTCAATTTGCAAGAATTCATGAGAATTGAATGATTGAGGTAGTGAATTGAATGTAAACCGAGGGTGAATTTATAGCAATTGTCGATAAAATTGCTGATAGAATTTATCATAAATTGCTGATAAAATTTTATCTCTCTAGATTGTTGATAGAATTTATTACAAATTATTGATAGAATTCTATCCCTTTAAATTATTGATCAAATTTTATCACAAATCTACAAGCAGAATTATCTTCAAAAACAAAAAAAAGCCTGGATTGTCTACCAACTCACCAAGTTATTTGGCCAAAAAAAAGAGGAAGCCTACAAAAAAGCTCTAATCATCAGCATCTTTCAAATTTCGAGAGCCGACCACATTAAGCACTCTAAAGTTGTCATACAGTTAACTCTTGAGGGGGCAATTTGTAGCACTCAAAAATAATGAAAAGTGCCACATCAGAAAATTAATAAAGATTAATTATTTTCGATTAGCTCATTTAATTAATTTAATTTATTTTAATAAC
>NCQT01076007.1:0-12696 GCA_002740465.1 Stenocereus thurberi | reverse complement strand
CTCACAAGGTATTTTCCTCGCTGTCCTTTGTACATACTTCTTCTTTCGCTTTCTCCTTTCCTTCTCTTTTCCTTTTTAGGAATCCTATTCCCCTAATGAGGGCATTGTTCATTTTAAGTGTGGGGTGAGGAAGTCATTCAACATAAAATTTTAAAATATAAAGAAAAAAGGAGAAACTATTTTCGAAAACTCAAAAAGATTTTCTGATTTTTCTTGTAAATAGTGAGCTTTTGGGGAGAATATGCAACTTTGGCTTGTGATGAGCCCTTTTGCCTTGGATTTAAAAAGTATAAATTAGGATGCATATGATAGATATTAGGTCCAAATTTTTCGTATCTCATGGTTGGTTTTGACCAAATGGATGAGCATAAGCATGGTATGTGAACCTATGAGGTTTTAAGCCTAATTGGACTACTTCATCATTTGTGATTATTTGCTTTCCTCCATAAGAGACATTCAAAGTTATCACTATATAGAACTTGTTGTAACTCTCTTTGAAAGCACATGTTGCATTTGCATAAATGATGAGAGGAATGGTATGGCCGCAAGTGCGCAGTGCGTTGAAGCAAATCAACGTCATCTCCCATAAGGACTAGGTTGATCTATTAGGCTTTATCCATTAAGATAGGCTAAGCAAATCCTAAATTTGCGAGTGAAACTAATCTATACTACTTATCTAATCTAATAGATAATCAATCAAGCAATTTAATCAAACCAAGCAATTTTCCATCTCAAGAATTAATCAAACACCTTTTCTTTAGATGGGTAATTCCAAAACTAATAGTTGATTTATCAAACCCCTCTTTCAAGGTGGAATGAAATACCTAAATCGAACAAATTACCATTTCTTAGGGGTTCTAGATTTGTTTAGATTCGTTAAGCATGCGGTTATTGGATTTCTGGTTTCTCAATCAGTTGTTCTCTCTCAAGATATCACGCAATCAAGTCAAATCCTGGGGTTCAAATATCAAATTCACCTTTCAACCTTTCATCCAATACCTAAAACATGCAAAAAATTGATCAAATTCCTCACCAAATAATAATCATCTAGGATCCAATAAAACAACCCAAGAATTCAAAAATAGTCAAAAGGATGGACAACAAATCAAGAATTTAACTAGTATTTTCATAAATTAAAAATGAAAACAACAAAAGATAATCAAAATTACAAAACATAAATCCAAAGATAATGGAAAAAGAGAAGAGAAGAAAGAGAAGAGAAATACTCAGCCAATTACCACGCTTGAATCTGTTGATGGCAACCCCGACATGGAATCCTTGCAAATCTTCACTTCAATTCTCTCTCTCTTCCTCTAATCTAAATTCTAATCAAGATAGAATAGAATGGAGTATGGAGATGGAATGATGAAGTGTGGAATGAGGCTAAAAAGAGACCCTTATATAGTGCAATCGCCTGAAAGTCGAACAGTTGCTAGAAATAATAGAATTAAAACTGCCTGAAAGTCGAACAATCGTGAGAAGACAAATAGGCTCAGGGGACATGAGGGCACCACGGGCTATGCGCACCATCACGGACCGTCTGTGGTAAGCTCTGTTTCAACATTCTTCTGTTCTTTCTTCCTTCCACAGTCATAGTAACTTGAGGGTGTTTGTGTAGGATCAAGCTACACTCATTAAGGGTTAAAGCAAGGGCAATAAGATCTAGAAATTTGCAAAACATAGAAAACAACAATACCTAAGTGTAAAACGAGAAAAGAAGTGTAGATTATAATATAAAGTACATAATTCTTCCTAAAAATGTAGCAAAATGACCTCAAAATAGAGTGCACTTTAAAGACTTATCGAACTCCCCCATGCTTAAACCATTGCTCATTCCTAATCAAACACTAGAGAAAACTGACAAGGGGAGATGCATCTATGACTCAAATACATAAAAACCTCCTTACACTGCGTAAGTCATAGCATATCACAAGCAAGAATAGCACTCAACAGCAACCCCAAGTAGTGCACAAGACATTTTAAAATTAGAAAGAGGAGAAGGTCTTCAAAAAAATATGAGATCACAAGCTCGATATCAAACTTTATCACCCCTAAAGAACCAAAAAGCACATTATGCAAGCATGCAGAATCGTAGATGATGCGAAGCAAACCATGAAGCCTAACCTCCTAATCAATATCAAGGTTTAGGTTCAACTTAGGCCCTTAGTCCTATGAGGGTAGTACCCAAGTACTTGGCTTTCCTAAGTCCTTGATGATTTGGGAGTCTTGAGGGAACCAAAGTAAGCTTAGGAAAGGTGGCATAGCATTTATTAGCCTCAATAAGGAGATTATTTTAATTCCTTGTTCGGGGCCGGACATATGGCCTGACTTCTAGCTCATTTTTCGCTGGGTAAATGGGATCTGTTTTAGCTAAAGTTTTTACTATTTCGAAAAAGCTAAAAAGCATCACCAAATTCCAAGAATCGAGAAGGTTATTGGGTTTTAACCGAACCATGGTCCACGTAGGGTCTGGAAGTNNNNGTTTTTACTCAAGGATTTGTTTAGGCCATCAAATGGGAGAATTAAGGGCCCAAATGTGGTGGGTAGCTGATAGCTTTTCTAGAAGGCTCCCTTAAAAATCCCCACCCTAATCTTCCCCATTTGGATAGGTGAATGACATCGCCAATGAGAAGGAATGTGCAGCCAAATTCCAGCACACCAATATCCCCTAGTGGTCCTCCTTTAATTATACAATTAGCTTGAATTTCATTGGACAAAATCTTTGCAATACTATTGGCTATTACTAAGCTTGGGGAAGGGGGTATCTTGCTATTTAACTCCTCATCTCTTGTAATACATTCAATGAATAGGAATGAATAAAAAGGCAAGAGGCCATTTTCTTTCTCGAAAAATCTCTTAATCTTTATCTCTTTTTAGAGTGGTGATTTAGAGTCATCCCTTTATATTAATCCTTACTGCCTAGGCTTCAGGGAATTAATTGGTGGGTTGCTTATCTTGGTGTTCTCTTAAGAATTAAAAGAGTTTCCTTTTGATTTGGGGTTTCCTCCATTTGGGTTATTTTGGAGGCTTTCAACTTAATGGGTCATTACTTGGATGATTAAGCCTTTATTTAGCCAAAGGAACTTCTAATGCACTTCAGCTGGTATCAAAGCATAAGGAACCTTCAAGGGTAAGTATCAAATCTTTACACTTTGTAATTGGAATTTGTTGATTGAGTTCTCTGCTTTGTTATTTTGGGATTTAGATACTTCCACTCCACCTTCTTCTCTTACACTCCTCAAAGAGCCCAAGCACTCCTCCATGCTTCTTTTTAAATCAAAAACCCTAAAAATCTACATTTGATTTCTCCACAAAACTCTTCTTTTAGTCCACAGAGAACCCCTAAAATAGTCCAAACACAATCCACAACCAAAATACAACCTAAAAACTCCAGAAAAAAAGTCGAAACGCTCACTCACACCACCCAACAAATCGGCACGGTCTGACGATGCCCCCAGGCATGACCATGCCTCTTTTTGCCCGGGAAAATTTTCTCTTAGTTTTTTGGAGTGGCCACCCCGTGCTGCGCAGCACGACTGTGCCCCCCCATTTTAGCTCGTGCTTCCTCTAGCACGACCTTGCCACCTTTTGTTGAACCCTTAACCTTCTTCCTTCTCTTGTCTACCTTCAACCATGACCAATGATGGAGAATCTTCTCAACCTAGAGGCATCTCTCTAGATTTACTAGATGAAATGAGGAGAGGCAAGGCCATATTTGAACTTCAAGAACAAGTAAGAGAACTCACCATGGAGTCAGAGTGAGTTAAGGGATTCGAACGATGAGTTCCCCGACCTAGGGAGCTTGAGCTTAATCCCATTGACATTGCCGACTCTTCTTCTCATGAGGACCATGAAGATAGAGGTATTAGGGGAAGAGGTCATCTGGAGATGATCTTAGTGACCTCAAGGTTGAGGCACCGGAGTTTGATGGCAACCTCAAATCGAAAAACTATATTGATTGGGTGAAAGCTATTGAGAGGATCATTGAACTCAGGAAGTACAATGATGAAAAGGCCTTCAAGTTGGTTATTCTTAAGTTAAAGGAGTATGCCTCCTTATGGTATGAGACCTTGAAGAAGAATACAGTAAGGGAAACTAAGTCTAAGATCAAGACTTGGTCCAAGTTTAAGAAACACATGGAGAAGAGGTTCTTACCTCCCTCATTCAAGAAAGAACTCTGCCTCGAGATTAGCTCTCTTAGCCAAGCGAATCCCAAGGTGGAGGACTACATTCGACAGTTTGAACAACTTTAAACGAGACAATGAGCTTAATATTACTAGATTCAACAAGGGACTATCTCCTAGCATTGCTCACAAGGTGGAATGACGACCACACTTATCCTTCAATGACATTTGCCACCTAGCTATCAAGATTGAGAAGCAACTTAAGGGTAGAAGGCCCTTCGCAAATCCTTCCCCTCATCAACCTCAAAGCACAACTAACAGTTTCCCTTTCTACAACAACAAGGGTGACACTACCCCTACACCTATCAAGGCCTTTAATAAGGGTAAAGGGATTTCTAGTGAACCTTGTAAAAGGTAGGAGGGAAAGAAGTGCTTCAAATACCATGGTTATGAACACTTCCAAGTGGATTGTCCCAATCGAAGGACCCTCTCGATTAGAGAGGTGGAAGAGATCCAAGCTCTAGAGGAAGAAACTAGCGAAGAAGAGTTTGAAGAGGAAGATCATACCGCAGTCACTCTAGATGTTAGAGAGCTATTGGTGATCCGAAGAGCCCTCCATGCCAAAGAGGTTTCCCTTGAACCTAGTCAAAGGGAGGAAACCTTCCACGCTCGATGTACCATTGGAGGCAAGGTGTGTGAGCTTATTATCAATGGAGGTAGTTGCACCAATGTGGCTTCTATGACTCTTATTAACAAGCTTCAGGTTCCCACCAAGGTGCATCCCAGTCCTCATACTCTTCAATGGCTCAAGCAAGGAAGCGAGGAAACCGTTTCTAAACAAGCTCTTGTCTATTTTTCGATTGGTCATTATTACGATAAGGTCCGTTGTGATATTCTTCCTATGGAGGCTAGTCATATATTGCTTGGTAGACCTTGGTTGTATGACAATCATGTGATGCCTAATGGGCATGCCAACACATATGCCTGTAAGTTCAAGGAATATAGCCTCACTTTGGCCCCCTTACCACCACCCAAACCTCTCAAAATTAACTGGGAAAGGGAAGTAAGAAAAGCCTCTACATGAGTGAGAGACGGGTGGAGAGAGAAATTTGTAAGAACAAGCCTTTGTTTGCTTTACTTATGGTTGAATCAAACACTATTAAGGAAGCGAAACCCTTACACTCTCTTGCTCAATCACTCTTGAGAGAGTTTTAGGATGTTTTTCCCATCGATCTACTACCGGGACTTCCTCTTATAAGAGGAATTGAGCACTAAATTGATTTCCTACTGGGTGCTCCTTTACCCAACAAGCCAGCTTATTGGTGTAATCCTAATGAGTCGAAAGAGCTCTAAAGGCAAGTTTAATAGTTGCTTGATCGTGGGTAAATTAGGGAGCTTTTGAGTCCTTGCACTTTCTGCTATTTTGGTGCCTAAGAATGATGGTACGTGGCATATGTGTGTAGGTTCTAGGGCCATCAACAATATCACCTTCAAGAACCGATTTCCTATTCCCCAATTAGATCACATGCTTGATGAGTTGATTAGGTCCAAGGCCTTTTGCAAGATTGATCCTCGGAGTTGTTATCATCAAATCCGAATGAAGGACGGAGATGAGTGGAAAATAGCCTTTAAGACCAAATATGGGTTATATGAATGACTAGTAATGTCCTTTGGTCTTCCTAAGGCCGCGAGTGTTTTTTTGAGGCTTACGAATGAAGTCTTGTGATCATTCATCAGGAAGTATTTATGGTATACTTTGATCAAGTGTGATCTCCAAGAGCCCGAAGAGCAAACTATCATTAGGTACTGAGGAGGCCTTGATCCTAGGTATGCTAATACAGTCGATTTGCAAGCTTATACCATTTTTAATGAAGTTTACATGCTTGCTCACAAGGTTGAGCAACAAATGAAAGCAAGTCAGCCCTTAAACCTCAAAACCCTAAACCCTTTACCCGAAACCAACCCTTTAATAGGGGGAGTTCCAATCCTACTTCTAAGCCCCCAAATCTGCCCCCTTCCTTTCCATAAAGAACCCAAACTCCACAAAAAGTTCAAACCCCTCAAAATAGACCTAATCCTAACCCCATGAACAACAAAAGATGCTTTCAGTGCCAAGGACTTGGCACATTGCTTTGGACTGTCCAAACCGTAAGGTTACAACCTTAGCCGAATGGGCAGCCGTGAAAGAAGTGTTTGAAGAAGAAGAAGAAAATGAGGATGATTTTGAGGATAACCTTGAGGAAACTCAAGAGGAGGTAAGGGAGGAGGCTGATGAAGGAGAGATGTTGGTTTTGAGAAGAGTTTTAAGTGGCCAGAAAGGAACTAAAGACGAGCAAAGAGGGAACATCTTTCACTCCTATTGTACGGTTCAAGGGAAAGTATGTCCTATTGTTATTGATGGAGAAAGCTGTGTAATTAGCATGATTGAGAAACTAGGCTTGCAAACCATGACTCATCCACACCCTCACAACATTCAATGGCTGAATCAAAGCAAGGGTATCTAAGTGAACTCACGGTGCCTTGTTTCTTTCTCCATTGGAAAGAACTACCAATATGAACTTTGGTGTGTTGTTATTCTCAGGTATGCATGTCATAGTCTTGGGAAGACCATGGTTGTATGACTGTAGGGTAATGTGGTTTCTTGAATACATACTCCTTTACCAAGGAAGGCAAGAAGATTACCCGCACACCTTTATTCCCATCTGAGCTCCATTAAGATAAGCCACAAATGTAACCCAAACAATCTGACTTGCTTCTCACTTTTAGTGAGCCATTGTTAAAGGCCTCCCACCATGAATTCAAGGCCTTTAGAGAGCGGATATTGAATATATAAGATGAACTAGAATCCCCCTTACCCTCTCACCCTATAGCCAAAGCACTCGTACATCAATTCTGTCATTTGTTTCCTGAGGAGATACCCATGGGTTTACCTCCTAAAAGAGATATCCAACACCACATTGACCTCATTCCTAGTTTTGTCCTTCCTAATAAGCCAGTTACAGAATGAATCCCTAGGAAACTATGGAGATTGAACGGCAAGTTGAGGAACTAATGTCCAAGGGCTTGATCCGTGAGTCCTTAAGTTCATGTGCTGTACCTACCCTTTTAGTTCCCAAAAAGGATAGAGGAATGCATATGTGTTTGGATAGTAGAGCCATTAATAAGATCACAATCAAGTACAAGTATCCCATACCTGGACTTGAAGACATGCTGGATGAATTACGTGGCTCTCAAGTGTTTTCAAAGGTTGATCTTTGAAGTGGTTACTATCAAATTCAGATTAGAAAAGAAGGTGAGTGGAAAACACCCTTTAAGACTAAAGGAGGGCTTTATCAATGGTTGGTTATGCCCTTTGGTCTTTTGAATGCTCCTAGGACATCCATGACATTAATAAACCAAGTGTTTAGGCTATACATTGGCAAGTTTGTGATAGTTTACTTCGATTGATATTCTGATTTACTCCAACTAATGAGCAAGAGCACCAAGGTCATCTTACTCAAGTCATGCTTGTTCTTAAGCATGAAAAGTTATTTGGCAACCTTAAGAAATGTGCCTTTTTTTACTATAAGGTAACATTCTTCGGTTACATTGTTACTAGAGATGGCATAAAAGTATATGAGAGCAAGATTGATGTCATTCGGTGTTGGCCTATTCCCTATAGTATGCATGATGTTCAAGGCTTTCATGGATTAGCTTCCTTTTATAGGAGGTTCGTTCAAAGTTTTAGCACCATAATGGCTCCCATCACTGAGGTTATTAAGGTTACATCATTCCAATGGACCCCTAAAGCCCAAGCTGCCTTTGAGGAAGTGAAGAAAAAACTAACTCAAGCACCGGTTCTAGCCTTGGCATGCTTTGATAAAGTCTTTGAAGTGGAATGTGGTGCCTTTGGAGTTGAAATAGGTGGTGTTCTTACACAGGAAGGTAAACTATTATGCTTATTTAGTGAGAAACTATGTGATTCAAGAAGGAAGTATTCAACCTATGATAAACCATTTTATGCAATCATGAGGTGTTTAGAGCATTGGAGTCATTATTTGGTTGCAAGTGAGTTTATTTTGCATTCTGATCATGAGCCTTTGAAGTATATTCAAGTTCAACGCAAGTTAAACTCACGCCATACCAAATGGGTTGAGTATTTACATTCATTTCATTTTAAAATCAAGCAAAAATTTGGAAAACTCAACCAAGGGGCCGATGCTCTATCTCAGAGGTATCTACTTTTGTTCTAATTAGATGCTCGTGTACTTAGTTTTGAGCATCTAAAACCTTTGCATGCTGAAAATGAAGACTTTGGGGAGTTGTTTGCTATTCGTTCAAAGCACCCCAAAGCTGATTTCCCAGTTCAGGAAGGGTTTCTTTTCAAGGGTATACAGCTGTGTCTACCAAGGTGTTACATGAGAGAACTTTTGATTAGAGAAGTACATGGAGGTTCTTTAGCTAGCCATTATGGAGAAAACAAGACACTCATTATGCTAAGGGAGCATTGTTATTGACCAGGTATGGAAAAGGGCATACAAGCCATCCTAAAAAGGCGTAGCACTTGTCAAGTGGCAAAGAGTCATTCGCTACCCCACGGCCTTTACACACTCTTGCCTGTTCCCACCACTCCTTCGGTTGATGTGAGTATGGATTTCATTCTTGGATTGCCTAAGACCCAAAGGAACAAAGATTCAATCTTTGTTGTGGTAGACATGCTTTTTAAGATGTCTCTTTTCATTCCATGTAATAAGACCAATGCTGCTGCACTCATCTCTCACTTATACTTCAGGAAAATGGCTAGATTACATGGTATACCTAGATTAATTGTTTCTGATTGGGATACTAAGTTTCTTAACCATTTCTGGATCACATTGTGGAGGAAGTTGGGTACTGAACTGAAGTATAATAGTACTTGCTATCCACAAGCTGATGGGCAAAATGAGGTTACTAATCGAACCCAATGAACACTCCTGAAGGGCCTTGATTAAACCTCATGCCAAGCCTTGGAATTTGCTTTTATCCCATGCAAAGTTTGCATTCAATAGGGCTGCTAACAAGGCTACTTATCTACCACCATTTAAGGTGATCTATGGGATTGATCCAATTAGTCCACTTGATCTCACTCTATGCTCTTTAGATCAAAAGCCAAATGCGGATACAGCAGCAAGGGTAGAAGAAATCCAAAAGATACATGAGTTGGTGAGGAGCAGAGTAGAGCAAGCAAATCCCACCCATCAAGCTCAAGCCAACAAACACAAGAAGAAGATGGTTATTCAACCTAAAGACCTCGTTCGGATACACCTATGGAAGCAAAGATTTCCATCCAACAGGAAGAACAAACTAATGCCAAGGGTAGATGGTCCATTGGAGGTACTTGAAAGGATTAATGATAATGCTTATAAGGTTGATTTCCCAGGTGAAGATGGAGTTTCAGTGACATTCAATGTGGCTGATTTGAGTCCTTACCAAGCCGATGATCATCTTGCCAATTTGAGGATCAAATCTATTCAACAAGGGGAGGATGATCGAGTCCCCTCAAGCTATGACAATGAAGAAGGTCCAACAAGTCTAGCGAGGTCTAATGTAAGCTCCAAAGTCTAAGTAATGACTCACATTTTGCAAAAGAGTCAAGAAGGAGATTCCAGGTTAAACGGCCAGAATGTACCCGGTATTGTTCATCTAATTTCTTAAGCTACATTATGGCTAAAGTTCAATATTTTTTAATTGTTGGGTTCACCTATATGTTAACTTTCAAATCCAAGCGATTAAAGTCAATCATGCTTAAGCAAAATGAAGAAATCAAGCCAATTTGTCAAGCCTGTCAGTTTTGGTCTGAAACTACACGGTAGAATGTTTAAGTGGAATTCTCCTACTTAAACATGTCAAAACCTTGATTTCTTTGTTGAGGGGGTTTGTACACACTCTAAAATATGCCCCCATGGCCAGAATGTACCCGGTTAATTGTGTTTTTCCATCCTAAGAGGGTTTGCTCAGCTGCCTAAATGTGTGTTTGCTTCAATCATGAGTCAAGGCAGGCAGGAACATCATCATTTGCTGCAAAAACAACCTTGGAATGAGCTAACCAATGGGAGAGAAAAGGAAGAAAATGCACCTTGCATCCGAATTGGCCAGTCGAAAAGGAGATATGCTTTATGGCTACTTTTCTCCGCATTTCTCTAGTAAATCTGGTGTATTAAGCTAAGTGGATGTATTATTGCTATGTATGATAATTTCTTTTCCTTTCCTTAGTGATCAGATTGTAATTAGCTTAAGTTAATCAAGCTTTATAACTAGATTAGTTCTAAGCGCTAGCTAAGCACATTTAAGGGCTTTTCTTCCTAGAGAGGAAAGCTCCTTAGCTTATTTTGCTGCCTTAGGCCGTGAGTATAAGGCTTAAAAAGCTTACTTTTGAAAACATTACTTTGAAATATCAATTGAAATCAGATTTGAGAGCATTGCTCTAGACTCCCTTAAACACTTCTCTAACTAGGCCAGTTAGGGTGGTGATCAAGCAAGTCTTCAGCCTTTAGTGATAACTGTATCCTAATTACACTTAAAGTCTGTAAACTCAAACTTATGGTGTTTTCTGTATCTAAGTAAGAGTTTAGATCTCATTTTTCCTCTCATTGCCTCACGGATTCACTTACACTCACGATTGAATTCAGTTTGCTTTGCTTAGCATTTGAACTCAGGTTTGAGTGTTCGTGTTCTTTCCTTCAAGATACATCAAAGCTCACCTTGGATTCTTGGGTAATGGGAATAATATCAAAGGGAGTGAGATTAAGGCCATATCATACTTGAGCTTATACTTGTGATTAATCATCTGCTAGTTCTTATGTTCATTTAAAGTTGTATATTTTTCATTCATTAAAAAAAAAAAAAACCATATATCATCTAGAATGCAAACTATCTAGCATGAGTAAATCTAAAACATCAACATAAATGCGCATATCCAAAACATTAATAGTAAAGATATTATTGTCCAACTCAAAGCCTATAACATCCTTCAAGCCACAAACTACATTCTTCAACATCTTTGTACAACAACAACAACAACAACTCCCAGTGTGGGTCCTGCTTATGCAGGGTCTAGGGAGATCCAGATGTAAGCAGCCTTACCTCAACCAACATTTCTGCCCGTTGAGAGGCTGATTCCACGCAACCCACCAAACAAGAATTTTGTGAAAATATTTGTGAACATTTGTAAAAGAAGGGGTAGAGATAGAGAAGCGCTGGTAAAGAAAAACAAAGGGGAGAGGTACCATACCTGAGCAACGATAGACATACAATGACCTCGCCAGCGATAAGTACTACCTGCAAACAACACAACAAACGTAGACTAGAAACATAACCTACTCTACTACAACCGAAAGGCACTATGCCGACAATATTGCTCCTCGTTCTACAACCTTAATCCTATCCCGCCAGAGTCTCCTATCCTGAGCCAAGTCCTCCGTCAAGCCTACTACTTTCAGGTCCCCTCTAATCACCTCATCCAAACTCTTCTTAGGTCGACCCCTCCCTCTGTAATCGACGGAGATGTTAATAGTCTCACATCTCCTTACTAGTGCGTCCACACTCCTTCTTTTCACATGACCAAACCATCTTAGTCTTGATTCCCTCAACTTGTCTTCGATGGGCGCCACTTTGACTAAGTCCCTTATCACTTCATTTCTAATTTTATCCAATCTCATATACCCATAAAGCCATCTGAGCATCCTCATCTCTGCGACCAACAGCCTTTGAATCTGAGTCATCTTTAACGCCCAGCACTCCGAACCGTACATAATAGCGGGTCTCACCACTGTACGATAAACTTTACCTTTTAAACCTACGGGCATCCTCTTATCACACAGCACACCTATAGCATGCTTCCATTTTAGCCAACTGACTTTAATGCGCTGGTTAATATCTTCATCAATCTCACCATTCTGCTGAACCATCGAACCAAGGTATCTAAACTTCTGGACCTTCAGTATCGGCACCCCTTCAATGGTAATATCTCCCCCCACACCTTCCCTCCCGCTAAAGCAGCAATGGAGGTATTCTGTTTTAGATCTGCTCACTCTAAAATCTCTAGACTCCAGAGCGTGCCTCCAATGCTCTAACTTGCTATTAACGCCCTCTCTGTTCGCATCGATAAGAACAATGTCATCCGTAAATAACATACACTAAGGTAATTCATCCTGAATCCCTTTGGTAAGCTCATCCATTACTATAGTGAACAGAAAAGGGCTTAAAGCGGACCCTTGATGCAGGCCCATACCAACGTAGAAGTCGTCGGTTGGCCCTCCTGGCATCCTAACCCTCGTCCTACCTTCCTTGTACATGTCCTTAATAACTCGAATATACGCAAGCAGCACTCCTTTCTGTTCCAAGCAACTCCAAACAATGTCGCGTGGGACTCTATCGTAGGCTTTTTCCAGGTCAATGAACACCAAATGAAGATCCGCTTTTCTATCTCTGTACAATCCCATAATCCTTCTAAGGAGGTAGATTGCCTCAGTGGTCGACCTGTCAGGCATAAAACCAATTAAAACCAAATTGGTTCTCTGAGATCGAGATATTCTTCTGCAACCTTCGCTCAATC
>NCQT01075955.1:48879-60097 GCA_002740465.1 Stenocereus thurberi | reverse complement strand
TACTTCTTCTTCACTTAGCTCAAAGTAGTCGAAGTTGTCTATTTTTTTTTTGTTTAACCAAAAGTATCCACCACCGATTACTGTAACTAATTCCCTCATCCTGTGAGCTCCACTTAAGGGTAAAGGATTAGCCAAGAATTACTCTCCATTCCCAAATGTCAAGGATTGAACACCTGACCAATTGATTCAGGGACGAAGCAAGCTACCACCACGCCACAACCCCTTGATTGTCTAAGTTGTCTATTTAAATAAGCATATTGTGCTTCTATTTTTGTGTTCCTTTGCATAGTTCCCTACTTTTTTGCTAGCCCAACATTTACAATTATTTTTTCCTGCAGGATAATAAGCTTCCTTTCTAAAAAATCTGTCTTTAGGACTTTATTTTGTATTTTTCTTCCTATTTGCTTGTTAAAGCTCTTTTTCTTCTCTTTTCATGTTCACATTCCCATTGATGAGAAGTATTCTAACAAGTTAGAAATTATTTCCTCATTTTATTTTAGTTTTGAATATCAAAGCAATGATCATTAACTAATTTTCTTATGTAAGCTTTTTATACCAAGGGTATCAATGATATCTGCTTTCTCAGGCCATATAGTGTATTTTTTATTCATTGTGGAATTTATGAGATAAGGAAATTTGGATAAAACATACTAAAGATTATTTCATTATGTCCAATTTTATAGCAATATTGACTAAGCTCAATAATATAGTATCCTAGGTACCTCATGTTTTATAACACCCCAGAATTTTGGTTATTAACTTTGCTGTAAATCTATATGTAAATGTAATATTTATTGTATATTTCATGCATTTTGTTTTAGACACATATTTGTGTTTTAGTTTGGCATTACTATGTTAGGGAATAACTAAATTGCCCCCCCAAAAAAAAAAAGAGAAGAGAGAGAGAGAGAGAGAGAGAGAAGGGGGTTATTTAGACCCAAAATAAGGAAAAAGAAAAGGGGGGATTTTTTATCACGTAAAAAGAAAGGGGCCTGTATTTCTTTTTTTTCCCCAACCTCACACACAGATAGAGAGGGAAATGGGTAGAGAGGAGGAGGAAGAGGAGAAGAATTTGGAACTCGACAAGGATTAAAGGTGAGTAATTCTTATTTTGTTCTAAACCTAAGATTGATTAGGGTAACATGAAGTAGATAATTTGTGCTTGAATTTGAAGAATACATTAAAGGTTGACGTTCTGAATTTGATATTTATATGGTTTAATAGATTAGAAACTTAATTTCACTGCTGAGAAACTCACCCCTAAAGTTTCGTATCTTATTGTGATTGTAGGTTTGTCGATTTTATAAATTTGATATTCGTGCTATGAATTTAACTGTGCATTCACTGAGTCATAGGTACCTTGCTTGGATATTGGAACCAAAAGGGTAAAATGGGAAGAATAATCTAAATTTTTTGATTCTTCATGAATTTTACCTACTATTTTAATTCAATTTATGACTCTGGGGTACCCTAGATTTAATAAAAATAATTTTTAAGGGACAACTTTTTAAGAATATATTCCTAAGTACCTAGTATTTTAGGTAAACCATTTGTAGGGGTCAATATTTTTTGAAACAATTATTTTTAAAAGTTTTCTCTTTCAAGTCTGACCCACAACTTTTTGAACTTTCTATTTTTGGCCCAAATGGGGTTGAAAATGCAAATATACAAGCTTTTGGGCTTTTTTAGAAAGCTAAGCCTATATTAACGTTTGGACTTCTTATAATGACTTTACTAGAACCAATTATTACAATCTACTACTTATATCATAAGTATTATATTTTTTGTGACTGACGACTTACCATGCTCAGCAATTTAATGAAAGCTTAATTAGAGAGTTTTGATCATTATTTGAACTTAGTCGGTGTTGGACCCTAGCGTTCCTCCAACTTCTAATTTATAGAGATTACTCATCTCAACCACTTCTTCTTTAGATCAGGCGCAACACAAATCAAGTTCGTTTTCTAAGTACCTCGAAATGTAGTCACTAGTCAAGTTTTTTTTTTTAAATATATTTTTAAGGATAGTGAGACCTCAACCAAGTAGTCGTAATATTTAAGACATATGATTTGATTGAATAACGTTTCCTATTAGGAAACTCCTTTTATTGAAAGCTTGAAAGTGAAAATATTGTAATGGAAATATAGAAGAGAGAATTAAGTTGAGATCATTAGAGATGCTTGCTCATACAGAAATGGAGGTATCTGACTTCTCATTTTCTCAATTATGCTCAAATGAATATGTCCCTTCTCAGCACTTGGTCTCTCCTTTTATGAAAAAGAGATGGACTGCATAGGATGCCCTAAGGTCTATAGTACACAATGATGTTTTTACATAACTACAGCTGTCCTTACGTGGCTACAGCAGACAACATTATTTTACTGATTTGACACTTGACAAAATAGTATAATAATGGAGCAATAACTTTTCAGAGCCTCTTAATGCTAACAAGACTAGTTATTATTAAGATTCTGCATGCCTTCCCCTACAATAATAACTTCCAGTCCATCATTATCCAAATACTCATCAAAATCTTCATCAAGTTGAAGATGCCCTGGATCCTATCTTTCAAATAATTCATGGAGATAGCTTTCCCCTTTTTCTGATAAGAATTTTCTAGCTGCAACATCATAGAGATAATCAAAGATATCCTTTGAAGTCGCTCATTCTACTTTCATATATTTGCTGAATTCATTATAATATATGAAAGTAACATTCCCACAATGCATTAGTGTTATTCCTTCTTCAATTAATGCCCACATTTGATGATAAATATTGTAAAAACTGATGGCTCTTACTAAAGCAGAATCACAAACGAATTCTTGTCGTCCTGGAAACCATTCTTATTATTGATCATTGGGATCGCCTAAATCAACTATTCAAATAGGATAATGGGCTGGTTTGTGCTTTCCATTTTTATACTCAATTACTGAGCAATGAACTTCAACATGCAAACTTCTATTATATGGAATTTTTGTTAGGCCATAAGGAGATATGAGAATCCAATGGATCCTTCATTATTGAAACTTAGTTAATCTTGAGAAGAATTGGTACTTCGGATATGGGATTTCCATGAGGTAAATAATCATTCCATATTCCCAAGGTTTCATGATGGGGTGGTATTGCTCCATGACACCCAAATATGGCAAAACTAATTATCATAGTAGTTGATGCAAGCTATGTGCCATTCGTTAATTTATTTTTCTTGAACATGGTAACTTATTTTTTCTTGAATATCATAAGGACACATTAAGTAATTCAAGTATCTACAAGACTGAATCTTTGTACTATTAGATAAGTGGAAGACAAAAGATGAAAGCATGATCTTCTTTTTGTATGGAATTCCAAATTGTCCATAAGGATTCCACTAGAAGGACAAACCCGTTCTAGCAGTTATGACATTTCATTCTAGATTTCCTCATTTTCCGAGAGGAGCTTTGCCTTGATGATTACCATTAGTGAGTTCTCAAGTTAAAGTATCTACTAGAGAGTTCTTTAATCCCTGTATATGTTCAATAGAGAAGAAAACTGGCTAAGTCATAATTTTCAATGCAGGAGTCTCCCTTACGCTTGCATGTTTGATAAATTCTTTTTCACAGAACCAAGTATTCCTTTGTAATCAATTCGAATAAGAAAAAGTTTTAGGGTTAAAAATATTAAAAACTTTTTGATTTCCCATATAACTACAAGAATTTCTTTTTCCATCATAAGATAACTGCATTATACTTTACTAAAACTTCCACTGCAATATTTGTAGAGTTTTTCTCTTTCTTTGTGTTTGAGTACTATACTCGTTGCTGGCATCTGTCTTAAGAATTAAATCGTCTCATTCATCAGGCAAATTAAAAACATGAAGATTTTTATACATCTTTTTGAAGTTTTTAATAATCTTTGAGTCACTAGTGGTCGATGACCAACTTACTTCTTTCTTGAGTTTTTGTGGTTTTCTTAGTTTAGCCGAATCTTTAATAAAATGTGATGCATAGGTAAGGCATCCAAGGAATCTTTCTAATTGCTTCATATCTTCAATCTTTTCTAGAAAATTATATATTTTTTCTACATATGCTTTTGTAGGATGATTTATCCAGCTTTTATCTCTAGAACTAGGGACTCGATCTCCTATTGCAGAAATGCACTTGTTTTTGCTAAGAATAATACCATAATCAACGCATCTTTAGGGGACCACTAAGATATCATCTTTATTTTGTTCTAAGGTCTTCGAAAAGACAAGGGCATCGTCAATGTAAACTAGACAGCAGCGATTAAGATCTTTGAAGATGTTATCCATTCTTCTTTGGAATATTTAATGTGCATTTTTAGACCAAATGAAATCCGCTCATAATGTTCTTGAGGGCAGTAACAGTAGTTAAATGAATGTTTTCTTCATCTATTTTTATCTGTCAATGTTGGCTTTTGCAATCCATTTTTGAGAATCAAGAGGCTCCTTGAATTCTATTAAAAAGACTTATTCAATTAGAAACATAATAACAATCAAAAGTAGTATTATCATTAAAATTTTTGCAATTGATCACCATTCTTGCCTTTCTCCTTTTGCCTTCAGCTTGATTTCTTACCATAAAAGCAAGACTGGTGTAAGGGCTTTTACTATTTTTTATTTATCCTTTATCCAGAAGCTCTTTGACTTGTTTATTAAATTCATGAATATCTGGTGCATATACATCATTTCTTTGACTCGAACAACAGTGTTGGGATTTAAGAAAGCAATCTTTGCAAATGACGCATCTTTATCCCAAAATTTTAGAGAATTATTAGAGTATAGTTCTTTGTATAATTACTCTTGCTACTCAGCAATATATTCTTTATTAGATAACTTAAGTAGTAAGATTGTTAATGCTATGCCACATTATACAGGCATTACCTTCTCACCATGTTGGCCATGTGTGAACTCAATTTTCTGATGAGTGTAAGCTTTGTTTAACTTATCCATAAGGACTGAGTGATCATTTATTACGAATGTTATTTGGTTTATAGTATGTGTGCATGGAAAATATATTCTGTAAAAGTTATTTTCATTAATCATACCATGGAAGGGTTGATCAGTGGCTTACAGGACTGGTATAATGCATTGGGCTCCTCCTACTTGTATTGACAGCCCCTCTATGGCCTCCATGTGGCTCATTATGCTATTGTCCACAATCCTTACCTATAAAGGATTCTTGGCTTTCTTCCACATAAATTCTCGAAATAAAGATCTTTTTTTCAAAATAGATAGACCAACCACTACCTATGTAGGTACACAATTCATATTTATTATATCACCCTAAGTATGCATTTACTGGGATATAAATACTATTAAGATTTGTGTTGCTGACTTTGTGGCATATCTCTATAATCATATTTTTAACTAATTCATCCTTATAGATTGGCTCACTAGCAGTTCTTATTTTGTACCCAATGCCTTTTCCATCTCGACTCGTACTTTGGTCTATACTATGTCTTGCAGATTCAAAACTCAGTCTAATCATTTCATTGGTCATGCCAATTGTATCATCTTCGTTAAGCTCTTCCTTAGCCGAGGAAGATCCTTCTCGCCATTCTGATCTTGTAATCATGCTTCTTAATAATTGGGGTTTAATGATAATTATACCATTTTCATCAATTTTTGTTACGATCTTGTTATTGATTTTTGTAGGATTGGCAAATCTTGATATTTATGACCTATCAATTTTTATCTCCTGTAGGTTAGACATGATCCTTTAAATTTTTTGTAGTGGAGTAGGACTCTCAAATTTTTCTACATTTACCATCGTTATTTTAGTCTTTGGGTCTATGATATTTTCTAATTTATAGATAACTTTCCAAAATATTCTCAATGGCTAACCTCCTCCTTTCATATCAACACCAACTATTTTTATCTTAAGACATAGGAAGTTTTTAGCAAATTCATCTAATAGATTCATATAATATCCAGGTCGACTATTGAAACCCGCTGATTCATTACATAAATTAGTTTTTAATTCCTGTGATAATTTGATTATTGAATTTTGCATGCCTAATATCACAGAGCAAAGCATAAAGATCGATATCTTTTCCACAATACTGCAAAGGAGTAATTTGAACTTGGACACTAACAAAAAGGATATATCTATGCTTTCTGTCTTTGTTGTGCTAAACAATATTTTTCTAGTTAATGAGATTAACTTCTCCCATATCATACTCACAGTTTTTTATTTCTAAATCTCCTTCCGTCATTTCGTGTACGTACTTACTCTTTAAATAAAAGATGAATATTTTATAGATCATATCTTTCTGAATTATCAAAAGGATTCAATCTCCTTTGACATCTTCATTCTCATTGTCTATAATAAATTTTTACCTTGAAGATCACCAAGAATAAGTGTGCTACTTTCTATCATATGGTTAGTTTCTTTATAATTACTTTTATCATATTCATGTTCTAGTACAATCTCAACAATTCACTTGTTGTTTTTTAGGGTTAGATCTAATACTTCTTCTTCGGTAAGCTCAAAATAGTCTAGACTACCCAAAGTTTCAATAAGCTTGTTATTCTTTCTATTTTTGCATTCATTTGTATAGCGACCTACTTCTCTGTATATGCAACACTTATAATTGTTTTTTTGGGCAGGACAATAAGTGGCTTTTCTAAAAATCTTTGTTTTTTAGGGCTTGGTTTGTTATAATATTTTCTTTTGTATTGCTATACTCTCTGCTTGTTAAAGCTCTTTTTCTTCTAAAATTTCTTTTTTCTTCTGCTCTTAGGTTCTTTTCCCCATTAGTGAGGAGAATCCCAATAAGTTAGAAACTGTTTCTTCATTTCTTTTGGTTTTGGAGATCCAGATAAGGATCATTGACCCATTTTCTTAGATAAGAGATTCTTGTACCAAGGGTATCCTTGACATCCACTTTTCAAGCCATGAAATGTATTTTTCGTTGATGATAGAATTGATGGGATATGGTAGTTTGTCATAAAAACATACCAAGATTGGTTTTATTATTTTCATTTTTGTAATGATATTGACTAAATTTAGTAATATAATTCTCTTGATATCTCATATCTCAAAGTTCTGTGTTATTAATTTTTCTTTGCCATTCTCTAGCTCTTTCTTCGGAATCAAGTTTAGCTCCGGTAAACTCAATTTCGATATCTCTACATAAATTTTTGAACATTACAACTAGTGTTTCTATCATTCTTAATTCATGTTGCCATCCTCATTTAGGAAATCATACCAGTTAGATACAGTTCCAGAAAAATTGTGTTCGGTAGAACTTAGAAAATTTCCAGTAGTCCATGTTATATTTAAGTTTAGGACACTATTTATACCCCTTTTTCAATGCTCAAATATTTCTCCTCTATTATGAACTCCCTTCATGTTTAAGGTGCACCCTGTTTGGCTAATTTGGGTAAGGCCAATTTCTTTAAAAGTCGTGGTTTTTATTTGAATAAACCCAAGGAAAAATTTAGTTGTATGTCCTACTAGAATGTACCTAGGTCTTGTAAAATGGGTATTTCTTCTGAAGCTTCACCAAATTCTTTAGGTTTGTGAATGACATTGTTAACCAGATTAGACTCGATTTCATTTATGAAAAGTTCTCATCCAATCTCAATGATTTCATCATCAAAAACTATTTTTCTATATCTATTATCTAGTTTCTTTCTGGCTTCTTCTAAAGGTACTACATTAAGATCCTCTATTTTAATTAGGTTCATATACTGATATTTTTCTTCTTCTAATTGGATATTGTTTATCTCTTCTTTATTATTAGGTAATAAATCTTGCTTATCAAGTATTACCCCCATCATTTTGTTTAATTCTTCTGGATGTTGTTCTTTATGAAACATTTTCTGCAAGTGTTCAAGATTGTACTACTTATACTTCATCCTTTTCTTCTTTTCGTGCCATTTCAGACAATTTTTCAATTCATTTTTCTCCTACTTCTTTTTGGATTTTTTAATCATGCAAAGAAAATGGACTTTTGTTTTTTGGGTTTTGGAAAGGATATTTTCGCTGAAATTGAGCACCAATACTTAAAGTAGATTTTCCACTATGTTTGATTTTGTTAACTAAAGAAAGATGGATTATAGACAATTGCTTCTTAATCTACTTAACCTGAGCCTCAATTTTTGTTAATTCAACTTCTAATTCTAAAATTATATCAGTGATATAGTTTAATTGAGATGGTGCTGAAGTGGTTTATTCTGGTGAGTGAACAATATGTGAATAATTAGGAGCAGGGCAAATAGGTGATGATTCGAGCATTAAACATAATTAATTAGCTTAATTAACCATTAATTAGCTTAATTATCTTAATTATTTTTGGTCATGCGGCTCTAATACCAAATGAAAAGGGGTCTCGAGTAATACTTATGGGAGAAATTACACATGCACAATTCGAATATAAGTTTTTAAGGATTGGAGTTTAAAATGCAAATATGAACACTGTAGGGCGAAGTATGAAAATCAAAACAGTAAACTTTTTCATTAAATAGTTTCCACAGAATATTAGACCTTTAAATATATTCCAATAACATGGTCCTCTAGTTATGATTTCCACAAAAGCGGGGTGTCTGACTGTACTATTTTGATTTTAATTTTTAGGAATTATTGGCTTGTGAAAATTCTGAAAATGTTACCATAGGTTCTACATAATGTTTGTCAATTTGTTGTGAAGTTTTTCATAAATTTGAATGTGTATTGTATGATATATGAATTTCTTTTGTTAAAAATTGCTCTATTTAGTGCATAATTTCAAGCATTGTTTTATTTTTGTGAATTATAGGCAAATTGTACTGAACATTATCCATAATATGTAGCAATTTCCTATGAACTTTTGCAAATTTTGGATGTGTATTTTCTAAGTAATGAATTGTTGAGTACAACTACCATTCTTAGGGTATTGTGAGCTATTTGCGGGCAATAGTCGAAAATTTGATGTATTAGGACTAGTTTCAAGTGTTATAGATGGTATGTGGTGGAATAAAGTGTTAGGAGTTCATCTAAACTATTTGGAGTTGGATTATGCCTTGATTTGGCTACATTTTGGTATAAATGAAAAATATAAATTTATTTGAAAAATACTATGATTGTAATATATATAATCATATGATATGACTAAATTGTGTTTTCGAGGAAAGGCATCCATGTCTTACATAGGGCTATTAATGTTGCATTCTGGAGTTATGACTATTGAAGTAGCTGTCTTTTGAGGGGTGCATCGAATTGGCTTTCTCAACCGGCAGTGTCATGGAGCAATATGGTAGAATATACAATAGATTTAAATTTCAAAGTCAGAAACACATTTTAAAGCTAATGTACAAACTCATGATTTTGTGAAAAATTCCCAGTTGCATCTTTCAACTAACTCCCTAAACTGAGGAACAATCATGGGATTTAACACTTGGTTTTTTGAGAATGGAAAAGGAATTTTCCATAATTATAATTCCTAATGTCCCAAATGGGGATTATTAAAAGTGGCTCCTTGTCTACGAACTATGAGAATGGATCTGAGGCAATGATATAGTCTAATGAATGGTGAAAACCACAATTTGACCGCCTGCTTTGAAAAGTAGCTTGCTCTTGAAATGAATGTATTGAAACTTTTGTTTTTCAGTTCTATATGGAAGATGCATTTGATTATTTCAATCTCATTTAGCGAGGCAAACAACAAAAAATATTTTCACGACCACTTATTAGGAAGTCAATTTTATAATGAAAAGAAATATGCAAAAATTGATAAATATAGTGGTCACTTTATGATAAACATATGATTATTTTACATACAAAAGAATAAATATGAAGTATATAGCCAGGGAGGATCAAAGGGAAACATGATACTAAATACAAGAACTAGGAAAAATTTAAATATATTATTTTTCTTGGCTTAGGACATTTAAGAGGTACCTCAATCTGAGTAGACCAGCAAAGCAATAAGTACATGATTTCTTCCTCCTAAGTGTGCTAGGGTAGCATGAAAGTTAGTCCACTTTCAAAAGAGTTTTTAAGGCGAGTTTTATGAAGTGTTGTTCCTTGAAAGTGTGTTTTCTTCAGAGAGGGAGAGAATCTAGAGAATTAAAGCATCCTCTAGGTTGAACATGGAGATGAATGATAGGGAGAGACTCCCTTTTTATAGTCAAGGAAGTGCACTTGACTAGAAATGGCCCAACTAAGAAAACGATATAATCAAATAAAATGAAATGAAACAAAAGCAATCAAAACAAAACTCATCAATTAAAATTAATTCCAACTCGACTTACAGCTAGCTTAGGTGACTGGTTGAGTATTCCATGCAAAACTTGCGTAAATTCGTGAAGTGTAGGCTAAAGCAAGCCTATCACTGCCTACATTACGCCGCTAAACTAATCAGCCCGGCAGGGTCAACTTATTTCAACCATAATTTCTGATGCAATATCCAATCAATATAATTCCTTTTCTATTAATAAAGCTTATTGATGCTAGTTTCTATTGGATCAAGTTTCACAAACTGTTTATAGTTATCAAAGGAGTCATGTTCCAAATAGTGACGGGTTGTTAGCTTCTGCTCACATCTCGCTATCTGACTTATAACTTTTGCATTACTTATTAAAATTGAGGGTATAGTATATGATTGGAAAGCTCTTTCAATGATTAACCAATTCATGTGCACACAATATGCTTGGGCCCTACTCTAGGCCTAAAAATAAGCTACAAATCATGTGAAGGTGTTATGCACCTGCGGTAGCCTTTAGGGTCGTAAAACCTACCACTAGGCTTGGGTAGTATTTGGATCATGCCAACACCTTGCACTTCAGGTTAACTTTATGTTTTGATGTTCAATTATTAAATAGATTGCTATAGAGCTGATAAATATGAGACAATGTACTGTCCAACTAGTCTTGCTATGCTGCACTCTAGGTTACAGGTTCATGCCCCCGTGTCTACAAATTTCTCAAAATTCAGAGTTGTTTTGCATTTTTAAATCTTAATCATAATGTTTGGGTTCTCAAATGCTTTTTAAAAATTTTTAAGAATTTTTGTCATTATGAAACATTTTTTGTGCATGGACTAATTACAAAAAATTGAAATACAAAGTTGCTTCACCCTCGGCAGGTTAGATAATCATCCTCATTTGGCAATAATACACAGAACATACAAATAGGTGAGTCTAAAATCCTAAAGGCATCAATTTGCCATTGATAAGAAGACCCTACTTTGCTCAAGGTCATCAGGGCAAAGGGAAAGTATGCGATGTCATACGGGGA
>NCQT01075950.1:5180-16438 GCA_002740465.1 Stenocereus thurberi | reverse complement strand
GGTTAGTAATAAAGTCAATTAGAATTCTTAAGGCATCACATCCAAGATACTCGCAATCGTGCAAAGCTAGCAGCAATATTATAGATCATAAATATTTTTTAGATAACATTAAGTGTGACAGTCATTAATTAAATATACCACTTAGCTCCAATTTATCTTTCAAGTTCAAAATTCTTAGAGTATCCAATCAAAATGTACCCAAAAATTCAATAAAAAATTGAAAGACTACTAAATTCAAATCTACATGCCCTAGAATGAACAATTCTCATAGCTGGGGAGGCAAGTGTAGTTAGAAAACATTAAATAAGTAAGATCCACAATGAGATACCTCCTATATTTGTGCCGACCAATTTTTACAGTTATACTCCCTTTGATTGGACCCCATACTTCACCATCCCCTGCTCTCTAAGAAATATTTTTGTAATTTTCTAATCATAAAATAACTAATAGAAATAAAAAAACACCAAAATCAACGCGGTTTAAAGTAAATAACTCACTAATCCAGCCCCCTAGAAAACAATATGGAACATGCTAGTGGGAAAAAGGTTACACATCCAAATTTGGTATTTAGCCCAAATTCTAAAATCATCCAAGTTTTCCAATTTGCCCCAAAGATTGTAGGACAGGAAAAGAGGCAAACAACCTAAATTTTGATGCCCCAAACCAGAAAGAGGAGGTGACTATATATTGCAGACGACTCATGTGTGACCTTAGCTTTCCTGTTAAGTTATGATCAAGTAATATATTTTTTTTTTTAAGTTGAGAGATGCATAGTGCTAATGGACCCTTGTGGCATAGTAGTCAAAAATCACTATATATGTGTACCTATATTGTGAGTCAAAGGGTGAATTTTGCATTATTACACTAAACACATATATATTCCACAATCCTATGTTCCCGCAATATCTAAACACAGAAAATTGACCACTAACTACAGTCCATTTCTAGTAGTAGTCAAAATTCCTTTTTCAAAGCTCTAAATCCTCAAATTCCAATAAAAATCTAACTTTAGAAACCTAAGTACATCCTAAGATTTAACACGATCACAACTATGACCTACCACAGTAGACCCTGAAGACATATTACCATCATAAGAGGGACAAAATTGTAGTTGACTGAAGCCCTAACCGTGGGTTACTCAAACAAGCATTAACAAAAGCATTCACACCCAAACTCCAAACCACCCTATTACTATTCCACCTTAATGTCAAATTCCTAATTCTATTAAGCAAAAATCAGCACAATTTAGATGATACAACATAAGTCACAATAAAGTCATGAGACCTACATAAATTTGCTGCTTGCAGAGCCCTAATTTTAAAAAGACTTCAGGAATTATTATGTCATGTTGTTGTTTTTCCTATTTCTTCTTTCTTTAGTTTTTAGCACGGGCTAAAGTTCAAAGTATGCTAGTGTCTCATAATCATTGACATAAATGAATGATAAAATACCAAAAACATAAATCCTATAAAAGCTTATTCATGCGTGTTAGTGCTCCATCATTATACGTGATATAGATAAAAACATCCAACATGTCCAAAATTACAAAAAGCTAAATAAGCTTTGTGAAGCAAGCAATAAAATTATTGACTGTAAACTTTTTTTTTCCCAAAACATTAAGTGTGATGGTCATTTATCTAATATACTACGTACCTCCTATTTGTGTTTCAAAATTGTTCAAAATTCCTAAAGAGCATCCAATCAAAGCATACCTATAAATTTAATTTAAAAAGAACTTCAAAAACAACTAATTTGAGAGCTAATATGTCCAAGAATTAATATTCACAGTTGGCGAGGCAAGCAGAGTGAGAAAAAATTACATAAGTAAGATCCACCATTAGATACTGCCTAGACTCCCTTTGCTCAGAGCACATACTTCACCATCTCCTACTCTCCAAGAAATGTTTTTGTAATTTTTGTTATCACAAAATAGCTAATGCAAATAAAAAAACATCAAAATCAGCCCCATTTGAAGTAAACAACTTAAGAATCTAGCCCGTGAAAAACAACATGGAACATGCCCGTGGAGAAAACTTTCACTCCCAAATTTGACATTTAGCCCGAATTCTAAAATCATCCAAGCTTCTCAGTTTGCTCAGTGATTGTAGGATAGATCAAGACCTAGACAAACTAAATTTTATGGCCTGGACAAAATATAGGAGGTGATTGCATAGTGCATACGACTCATGTGTAAGCTTGGATTTCCTATGAAATTTTGACGTAGTGTTTTTTTTTTTAAATGTTGCGAATATCTAGTGCTAGTGGACCTTTGTAGTATGGTAGTCAAAATCACTATATTTGTGTACCTATTTTGTAAGTCAAAAGAGGAATTTTACATTCTTACACTAGATACAGATATATTCTACATTTCCATTTTCCCATAATCTAAACACCAAAAATTACCACTAACTAATGGGAATGTTTCTGACTTGAGTTTTAAAGAACTCTTGGCCCTCAATTCATCCTTGTACAAATTAGCATAGAATAACTTGATCAATTATGTATACATGGTGCCATTAATTTCCAACAACCTTAAGCATTCTCACTTCTTTAATTTTTCAAAGAACTTAAAGTGAGCCCCTCTAAATAAATCTAGTTTAAGGCAAATACATGTAATAGGTTCTCTAACTTAAATTCAAGGATAGCTTTCTTCCCCATCTTTAAGGAACAATCCAATTGAAATTTCTAAATCATTTGGAAGTGACTTGGTTTAGGTAGATGTAGAACTCTTCATCAAAGGCTAAGTCAAACTTCATCACCAAGAGTTCTAGGTTCTTTTCCTTATCTTTTGTACTCATCTTTGTGGTTCTTATGCTTTTTGCTATTGGAAAAAGATTAGTTGCTGGATTTCACTTGGGAGCCCTCTTTTCTTTCACTAAGAGTGTATGAGAGATTTGTGAGATAAGCATTTAGGGTTTGAGACAGTCCAATAGATTTGAGAAAGATATGTGAATGATATTTAGGTTTAATTACGAAAGTAGGAGAGAGAAATTCTTTTGGGGTTTTCATTGTATCAATTTGAAGTTTTAAGTTAATTCAAAATGATTTGGACATCTTTGAAAAGTATCCAATGGATGCCTTCCATTAATTGAAGGGTTTGATAGGTGGTTGCTAATGAATTCTTATCATTGAATATTCAGACTTAGAGTAAGCATTACCTGGTCCGACACTGAGATATGTTTAGTGTGTTTATTTGTTTTAAGGTTCCTTGAATTTTATTAGTGCAATGCTCCCTACAATGCTCAAGACACTAGCTTAAGAGATGGTTACCCCTTCAATTCACGAATCTAAGTCAAGGATCTCCGATTCCCTTCTGATAAATCTGACATGTTCCTCACACATCATGAAAAACACAGTTTCACATTAAGTTGGAATCATATAGGTTGTGACAGCAGAACATTCTAATATGTGATCTACCTTGAATAGCCTTGGGTTGATTTAGATACTTAGGAGAGGAAAAGAGGAGGTCGGGCCAGGGTATATCTTCTTTTTATAGTCCTTAATTGTCTATCTTTAAGTTAGTTACACCAATGGCTAACACCATTTTACCTCCTAGGCGTACTTAAGAGTTTGGTGAATATGTTTGCTCCTTGAAATTTATTAGGACACAGTCAAGTATAACATCACCTTTCTATATATCATCTCTAATAAAATGATGTCGTACCTCTATGTGCTTGGTTCTCAAATGTTGGACTGGATTTTTGGTAATATTAATACCAAGGTCTTTACTTGCCACATGACCTAACACAATTGGGGACAAACAAGCCCTAGCTGTAATGTATTCAACTTTGGTAGTTAAGAGTGATACCAAATTTTGTTTTTTGGAGTACTAAGAGACTAATGATTGCCCAAGAAGTTGACATCCCCTAGTTGTACTTTTTTTACCTCATCTAGCCTTGCATAATCTGTATCTAAATATCCAACTAATTGAATTCTGCATCAGTTGGGTACCAAAGTCTCAAATTCAATGTCCATATTATATATCTAAATTTAGATGTGACCGTTTGGGAGATGGCTCAAATCTAGTGCATAATCATACACCAAACATGATATCTATACTACTCGCAATCAGATATGATAGTGATCCAATCATACCTCTATACTGTTTTTCATCCACCATCTTACTGTTTGGATTAGTGTCCAGTTTGGTGTCGGTGACCATTGTGGATGTTTGTTTAACCTTGCCCATGTGAGATTTTTCTAAATAGTGCTCTGGTGTACTTACCTTAATTTATGAAAAATACTATCTTTGGTTTGTCTAATTTAGAGTCCTAGGAAAAAGTTTAGTTCTCCTATTATACTCATTTCGAATTCCCTACTCAATGCCTTAGAAAATTCTTAACAAAGTACTTCACTACTAGCACTGATTTAATTATCATCCACAGACAGCTGAACTATAAGTAGATCTTTACCTTTTCTTTTTATAAAGAGAGTCTTATCAATCATCCCCTTTTGAAGTTATTTTCTAAAAAGGAACTTGCTTTGTCTTTCATACCATGACCATAAGGAGTTTTTTTTGGGGGGAGGGGAACTTGTAAACATGATAAGGAAATTTAACGTTTTCAAAACTAGGGGTTTGCTCTACATAGAGTTCTTCATTTATAAATCCATACAAGAATGCACATTTCACACCCATTTCATAAAGCGTAATACCGATGAAAGATGTAAATGCTAATAGAATTCAGATTACTTCTAATGTAGTTAATGGGGCAAACGCTTCATAATAGTTAGTTCCTTCTTGCTAGTTATAGCCTTTTGTTACAAGTATGGTTTTATTTCTAACCACATTTCCTAATTCATCTAACCTGTTTGTAAACACCTACTTGGTTGCGTTACCGGACGATGTTTGGCTCCAAACTTGATTTTTCTTTTTTTAAACTAAACTAGTTTATTTTTTATTGCTAGTACCGGTTTGAGCCCACAATGACATCGTCATAATTGTTAGATTCTATACAACAATAACTCCCAGTGTGGTCCCACTTATGTGAAGTCTAGAAAGATTCAAATACAAGCGCCCTTACCTTTACAAGTACCATTGTCCAACAAAGAGGATGATTCCATTAGACACATAAAAAACATTTAAGAAAACATTCGAAGTTTAAAATGTTTTAAAAAAAGCGAGAGCTAAACACACACCAAAACAATCAAGTAGTATAGAAGTGTTGGAAATGCATAATGACCCCTATGACCAAAAATAAAATAACTAGCATGCATAAGTGATGGAAATACATAATAAATAATACCTAGGACCACACCTAGCAGTAGATGCTCCCTTGGGATCCAAAGAAGGGTAAGTGACAAACTACCTAAAGTCATCAACCTTAATTTTAGACCTCCATTAATTTTAGATCTCCATAACCTCCTATCCAGAGCTATGTCCTCTGTTAATCCTACAATCCTTAAACCATGTCTAATCACTTTGTTCTAACCCTTCCTAGTTGGAGACCACAATTAGCTATACATGCTCCCCTAAATCGAAGGAAGGGTAAGTGACAAACTACCTAGAGTCATCATCCTTAATTTTAGACCTTCATTAATTTTATATCTCCATAACCTCCTACCCTAAGCTCTATCCTCTATTAATCCTACAATTCTTAAATCATGTCTAATCACTTTGTTCTAATGCTTCCTAGGTCTACCTCGACCTATTTTCCTTTCTAAGAAATGATTTTTTCATAATACCTCACTGGTGCATGCAAATGCCTCATCCTAATATAGCCAAACCATTTAAGTCTAGCATCTCTCATCTTATCCTCTGTGGATCTACCCCTACTTTGTCCCCAGTCACTACATTTCTAATCCTATCTAATTTCATTTGGCCACATATCTAATGGAGCATGCTCATCTCCACAACCCTCAACTTCTCGATCTGATACTTCTTGATAGGCCAACAATTCACTTCATACAATAATGCTGGTCCAATAGCTATATAATAAACCTTCCTCTTTAATATTAGTGAGATCTTCTTGTAGCACAACACCCTTGAGACATTCTTCCATTTTTACCATCCTACCTTTACACGTTTGTTAATGTCCTCATCAATATCTCCTTTTTTTTTTAGAATGATCGAGCCCTGATATGTGAATGTCTCAACCCTAGGTATAGCAACACCACTAATAGTTACCTCATCTGCAATATCGGTTTCCCCACCACTATATAAACACTGTAAGTATTAAGTCTTTGATATACTCAAACTAAAACCCTTAGCCTCTAGTGTGTCTCTCAACTGCTCCAACTTGTTGTTAACCCCCTCCCTAGTTTCAGTGACAATTATGTCGTCCGCAAATAATATACCATGGTATCTCTACTTGACTCCCTCTAGTGAACTCATCCACAACCCAAAAAAAAAAAAAAAAAGGCCTTAGTGTTGAACCTTGATGAAATCTAATGTCTATATAGAAGTTATTTATATCAGTCCCTGGGTCCTAACTCTTATCCTTACTCCGTCATACATAACTCTATTAACTCTAATATACGTAATCGACATGGCTTTCTTCTCCAACCACCTCCAAAGTACTTCTCTAGGTATAATATGCTTTCTCCAAATCAATGAACACCATGTGGAGATCCTTTTTTCTATCCCTGTAGAGCTCCATAAGCCTTTGTATAAATTGGATAACTTCTATAGTCAACTTACCTAGCATAAAACCAAACCAGTTCTCTGAAATCATTATATCCTTCTTTAACCTCTCTCTATTACCTTCTCTCATAACTTCACTGTATGGCTAGATAATTTTATACCTCAAAAGTTATTGCAGTTTTGAATATCACCCTTGTTTTTATGTAAAGTGATAGTTGTACTAAATCTCCATTCATATGGCATCTTAGCAGTCCTAAATATAGCATTAAAAAGCCTCGCAAACTAATCAAGGCCCTTTTTTTCCTGAGCACTTTCAAATCTCCACATGTACATAATCTAGGTCGACTTCCTTTCCGGCCTTCACCTTCCTCAATGTGTCTTTAATCTCCTCTTATGTGATATGATGGCATGGTCTAGAGTATTGTTCTCTACTTTTGTACATTCTATTTATGAAAGCAAAGGTTGCACAAAAGTTTCTAAGGGATGAGCGACTTCTTATAGTTGAGTTGATTTCAGTAAGTAGGTTTTGCATGGGATGTGATGCCTGATATTTATGGCCTTTCCTTTGTTCTTATGGCTTTTGTAGATATCTAAAAAGTATCTTCGTTTTATAAAAATGTTTGATGATGATAAACCAATTTAATAAGACTTGGAAACCCCCGAATATTTCAATGAAAAGCTTTAAATGTGTTAACTCATACATCGATGCCCAGAGATGCCCAAAAAAGGCTAATCAAGCCCAAAAGCCCAAATAAACCCAAATTGGCAGTGGTCATGTCTAGTTGAGATTTATTACGTATTTTCACCCCACTTTAGGGTGCATAAAATTATCAAGTTTAGATATTAACATTCTTTATTGACTAATTTTCCAAGGACATATTATCCATCAAAATCCGATAAGGAATGCAAACGATATAAATCCATCACTAAGATGTGCGCTAGCACTAAAAATGATACTTGTTCACCGTTTTACTTATGCGCTGATCCATACTTATCTAAAAATTATGAAATCAAGGCCATTACAAATTAGACTCAAGAATATTTAAGGGAAAAAAAAGAATCACTCAAAAGACAAGTTGGACATAAAAGTTACGGCTGGAACAAGTTGTATTGTCTATAGAAAACTCAGAACGAAGACAAGTTCCTACCTAATAGAGCCCAACCTTGTTCCTTTTTTCTGCCCTATCTTCCTGAAACCCTAGTGATCGACTCAACTAGAGAAAAACTTTAGCTCATTCAACACCAACTCTTGACAAACCATAGGAAATCCCCATTTCCTACAACTATAAATTCAGCCCCTCACCTAGCCATCAAACACAAAATCAGAATCTTAAAAAACTCTGAGATGGTACTAAGAGGTTCAAAGAACCGTATCAAATCCTTCTCAAATCTATCCTCAAAATCCTTTAACGCATAAGTCAAGGCTTAGTATTACAGTTATCTAAGTCACTTAGAGAGGTAACTGAAGGGCACAATCTTTAAAATCTATCTTTCTCTTGTTCCCTTTCCTTTTGTTTATCTTTATCCGTTTTGAATGACGTAGTCTTCGGTAATTTAGTCCCCATTGCTATAACTATTTAATCTCTTTTTTTTCCTTTTTTCTAAAATGTTTTAATTTTCTATTATTGTACTTGTTGCATGCCTTTTTTCTTTCAACGTGGTAGTTTTATTTCTTGATTTGATTAATAAGGTTGTCAATGATGACAGAACGAATTGGGGTGCACTCCTTCCTGATGTTGTATGTATGACTCTGAGTCTAGATCTCTTGGTTTAGGCCAATGCAATCAGTTGGTTCCATACCAGGGGCCTTTTTTGACACCTTTTTTTTACTAAACATAAGTCCCTTTCAATTGTCCCTTCTGTTTAAAGGTTAGTAAAAGAGGTAAATTATTTTCTATTATTTTTGACAAAACCGGTTGGCAGCTCTACTCCTATTAATTTTCTCAAAATTAGGAAAATAAAACTAGTTTTTGGTCCAAGGCAGAATACCGACAGTTGGCCTCTTGGGTCACAAACTCGTTCATGTTCTTGGGTTAAGGACCCCGCAGAGTTCTTGGGCGATGAACATGTCCTGTTCCTGTACTAGCTTAACTTCATATTCATTTTCCTGTTTTAATCTGAATTAAATTTTAAAGTTATATAAAAGCACACTTAGCAATCGAGTTTACCCATTCATCGGGGATCGCATCTGAGCCATGGGTCATGGTCCTTATAGTGGTGACTCCAATGGGAAGATGTTGTAAGAGGATGAGATTCGAAAATCAAATAAGAAAATATTTTTAGTTGCTCTTGCATTGGGCATCATGCATTATAGGTGCTACCTTGCTGGGACTAACATAGCATTTATGTTTAACTCCATTACTACCTCTTTGGGAAAAATGTTGGTCATTCTATCCATCCATTAGACTTTCAATTAAGCAGGCAATTGTTTCACCCATATGTGGTACACTTTTCTTAATCCAAATAACTTAATTAGAACATTGGATTTGGTTGAAATTCATGTGCATGTATGATTTTATGAATGCTTATAACTCAAGTAATCTAAAATTGACCTATAGCCAAAGATCCATGCACTAATGCTTTATTATTCATAAAGTCATCATTCTATCTATGGGCCTTGTTAGAAAATGCTTAATTTGACCCAGATGAGGGTGGATAAGGTTTTAGACCTCTTAGATTAGGTCAAGTCCAATTTTTTTGGTTTTGTATTAGGTTAAGGCTAATAGAAATTATCTAGTTTCTAGGCCTTGCATGCATCATAATATGAGGGTCAAAATCATTATTCTAGGTCCAATTCACCTTAAGTTATGAGCTTGCGAATCTCATTACATGATTAGAAAAGTCTAAAGGCCATTATCGGGTCATAGCCTGTCGACTGTAAGCTACTTAGGCCCAAAGACCCATTCATCATTCGGCCTTATCATACATAGTCCATAAATCTATCTAGGCATGAAATCCATAATGCGGCCCATTAAACCTTTAGAGCCCTAGCTCATTCTAAGTTACATCTAATCATGGCTCATATCCGTAATCTATAAGTTCAATCAAGACCTAGATATTTGATCCATACATAAGTTCATGGTCCATGCATCATACATCCATTCCCTAGATCTAGTATCCATGCATGAGTCCACAAAGATCTATTCATAAATCATCAGCCCAGTACATGATCCATGTATTCTCCTCGTCTAGGATCCATGCATGAGTCCATATAGGTCATCCATACATTCTAGGCAAACGAAATCAAAGTCATGCTTAGGCCTACTATAGGTTGATGATTTATCTAAGATAGACTAAGGCATAGCTCAAGCCCATAGGTTAGTAGTCTAAGTCCAACTTAGAACCCAGTCTATCTTAGAACCCAGCTTAGGCCTGATTTCATTTAAAATCAGCAGCCTAAATCCAACATCTTGACCCTGTCTCTTCCAACCTAGCCTAAACCATCAAGTCCATTAAGTTATCATCACCTTCTGAGTTGACATTTGATGAATGACATATTTACATGGATTATTTGAATGTTTGGCAGTCATTTTAAAGCATTAGTATGCTTAGTTATACGATTTATGCCCGTATTTCTACTATGAAGCTTGGTTTCACTTGTTTTGAGAGATTTTGCATATTTTAACTTTGTGAACCATGTTATATGAGTATTATGAAGATTTTTGAGACCTTGTAGATCAAATAAGATAGCAAAAGAGGCCGAGAGGCACCCAATACAGACCAACCGTACTCAATACCATGACCTAGAAGATTCTAGGAGAAGCAGCTGAACAAGAGAGGAGAACCAGTGTGACTAGTGGCTACCATGGTTGCAGTGGCTCCCTTTTCCCTAAGTCGGCTTGTTTTCTTTGCAGCTACTCGACTTCCAAGTGGTCTTTACGTTTTGGTTGCAAAATTTTCACGATAAAAGGGATGTTTTCAGCCACGTTTCATTGCGATCATTCCATTTCCTTTCTTTAACATTCATCAATTAGATTAGAATTTAGAATAGATTGAGGAAGAGAGAGTGACTTGAAGTGAAGATTTGCAAGGATCCATCTCGGGTTTGTGTCGACAGATTCAAGCGAGCTGTTTAGCCAAACATTTTTCTTCTCTTCTCGTTTCTCATTTTTGATTTATGTTTTGTAATTTTGATTATGATTTTGTTGTTTTGATTTTGGATTTATGCAAATAATAGTTAATTTCTCGATTTGCTGTTCATCTTTTTGAGTATTTTGGAATTGTTGGATTGTTTTATCAAATCTTAGATGTTTATTGTCTCGTGAGGACCCTAATCACTTTTTGATGCGGAGAAACTCCTGAGGTTGGGCCTACGCTGGCTAGTGAGAGTCACGAACCAAGTTGGTGCAATATTGATCCTAGGTCAAGGACTTGGTCCCCCTAGGTCAATATTGGCTTGGGGCCAATAAGGTCCAAGTAGGGTTAGAAAAGAAGTTTATACCAATAGTAGCCTTAAATAAGGAGTTAACCACTTAATCCTCTCAAAACCCCCTCATTAGCTCATTTGCAATTTCTAGCTTGAATACTTTGCTTCATTTATAGCTCAAGGTTAACTAAGTAAATGGGCTCTAATTTCTATAAATTATACATGGATAGAAATTTCCAAATGTCTATTTTCTAACAAGTCTTGAATTGCATTTAAACTCCAAGTATTGAAGAAATTATGAGCTAAATACCA
>NCQT01075915.1:12459-28183 GCA_002740465.1 Stenocereus thurberi | reverse complement strand
AATTGCTAAGTGATAGCCAAATAAATTGTCCTACACCGGGATAATTAAATACGATAAATAAATATGAGAAAATCATTAACATGAGGCAATTAAATAAATAAATATAATTTAGGGCTGGGCTATTACACAATCTATTGTTTAAGCATGAGACAGGAATATTCTGCTTGTTTTGCATTTTAATTTAAGCACATTTGGTTTAAATTGCATCAACATTGCTTGTAGGTCATCTAGGTGCATGTTTGGAATTCAATTTAGTGTTTAGGTTTACATTTGAAAAAAATCAAAAATATGAGAAAAAAGGAAAAAAATGGAAAATGTGAAAATAAAGGGGCAAAAAACCTCCAATGATGATTCTCTAGGCAAAATAGCTTTCATAAGCTTGACTGACTTTTAATGAAACTTTTAGTGTGAAAATTTTTGAACGTCTTGTGAATGTCTCTTGGTTTGACTCTTATCTTGATTGAGAACTATGTTGCCCCTATAGTCCTTAGCACTAATGTTGGCGTACGAGAATTATTTTATGAGCTGGATGAGACCATCACAGTTATCTTGTGAAAGCCTTATTTGGACTAAGTCATAATAATTAGTCTTGTTTTCCTTCACGTGTGTGACTCTTTCAAGTTGCATATTTAGAACTGACCTAGATACTTATTCAAAATCACATTCACATGTGCATATTTGATTATAATAGAGACATTTTTTCTTTGACCAATTTAGCCATATAACCAAATAACCTATCTTATGCTACGTGTTTATCCCTTTTGTTAGTCCATTTGATCTTATATCTGTCTTCATTATGAGGCCTTCATATACACCCTTGGCCATACACATATTTATGTTTTTAAACTAAGTTTATAGAACATCGCTTCATGTATATAATGGATAGTTTTGGGGGTAATTGAATTTAAGGTGGCTTTGATATGTTGATTTGTTGAAGAGTTGATTACGTTTTACATTTGGATTTGTTCCCCTCTTGTCCAATCTGTATATATATGCATTAGATTGTGAGTTAACACTTAGTAGTCCTATGCTTTTCAATAGTTAAAATTCTTATTTAATTTTCCAAAGGAAAAAAAAAAGAAGAAAAAAATGATGTTGAAAAAAAAAAAAGAAAAGAAAGAAAAGAAAAAGCACGAAAAAAAGAATAAAAAGTTAAACATATGTGAACAATTTCCTTGGCACTGTATAGGTACACGGCTTGTGTCCCTTGTTTGTCAATTTATTTCCTCTTTGATTTGGGGCAAAAAAATCACAGATGGGGATGTTCATGATTCGGTCCAAACCCAGTCTGGACCGAAGATGAACTTGGAATGAATTTGGCCTGGTCCATAGTCTATAATTTTTTTATTTTATCTTTAGTCCAGTCTGGTCTGGTCCACTGGTCCAATGGTTCGGATTGAGAACTGAATTAAAAAAATTAAAAAACCGACTTTTTACTTATTCAATTTCAATTTTCTTTTGCAATTTGTAATTTCGCATATGTTCAACAATATTGATTTTTTTTTTTGTAGTGGAAATATGTTGAAATTGTGCATATCGAAACAAATGTAAGATGTTCATGCCGTAAAAACATCTTTTGTTAATGTCATCCAAGTTCTCAATTTTACTAGCATGACAATTCGTTTTGGTCCGGCCCCGGTCCGGCCCATGATTTATTCGATCCGTTCCACAGTCCATGGCTTCTCTCTTATTCGGTCCTTGATCCAGATTGATCCGGTCCAGTCTAGTCTGAATTTGGATCGATCAATACCCCTGATTACAGCCAGATACCCCAAATTATGTGAAAACCGTAATTAGGAAACGATGTTATTAGAATATATTTAAAAGGTATAATATTCTGTGGAAACTATTTTAAGGGGACGGTTTACTGTTTTTATTTTCATCTATCACCGTAAACTTTTCATATTTGCATATCTTACCCCAATACTTATAAACTTGCTTTCAGAAGTTTTATTTTTGTGCATGTGATACTCTTATTGCAAGTACTACTCGAAGCCCTCTTTCATTTGGTATCAAAGCCACGTGACGAATAATAACTAAGTTAATTAATAATTAATTAAGCTAATTAATCACAGTTAATGCTGGAATAATCATCTACTTGTCTTGCACCAAATTATCCACATATTGTGCACATTCCAGAGGGAGTCATTTCAAAAGCACCACAATTAAACTATATCATTGATATAGTTTAGAATTGAAAGTGAAATTAGCAAAAATTAAGATTAAAGTTAAAGAGTTAACGAATCAATTATCTGAAATCCATCTGCCTTTAATCAACGAAATTAGACATAGTGGAAAATTTGATTTAACAGTTAGTACTCTATTTCAGTATAAATATCCTTTCCAGAACCCTAAAAATAAAAATCCATTTCCTTTGCAAGATATAAAAATCAAAAAAGAATTAGGAGAAAAAGCAACTGAAAAATCATCTGAAAAGAAAGAGAAATTAGAAAAGGATGGAATATAAGTAGTATAATCTAGAAGAGTTGCAAAGTATGTTTGAGAAAGAATAAAACCCAAAAAAATGAAACAAAATCATAAGCGCAATAGTAGACAGACAAGAAGTTTTATCTGATGATAATGAAGAGATTAATAATGTCTAGTTGGAAGAAGAAATATATCAACAGATGCACTTGATTAAACTAGAAGATCTCGATGTTGTTCCTTTAGAGGAGATTAAGAGAAAACTCGATTAAAAATATGGAGAATTGGTAGTTGAAAGTGAAATCAATGAAATTGACAAAGAGCTCAATAATGGCGAATCATCTAGGAGAAATGTCCATTTCATGACACCTAGGTATGTTCCAGTAGAATGTATAACCAATTTTTTCTTTGGGTTCACCTCAAGGAGAACCACATCCTTTTAAAAAATTGTCCCAATTAGTCAAGCAAGCTACACCTTAAACATCTATAGAGCTTATAATAGAGAAGAAATATTTGAGCACTGGAAAAGAGGTATGAATAATGTCTTGAACTTGAATACCACATGATCGGTTGGAAATTTTCTAACTACATTGAACATAGTTTTTTTTTGTATTGTAGTTGACTGGTATGATTCATCAGATGAGAAAGATAAAAATCACCAGCTGCTACATTCAAAAAATCATCTGATGTAATCAAAGTCGAATATATAGTCAAAATTGAGTGTGAAAAGGCTAGAGAGTGGCAAAGAATGATTAGTAACATAGAACTTTAGGACATAAGATATCTGAAAAATTTAATTACTGCATTTGGTAAATATTATTACAAATTTGAGTATAATGAAACTAATATTTGTATGTTTTAAAATGAATTACCATGTCCGATAAATTCCATAATTAATGAAAAATGTATCGCATGTCTTGAAAAAGCGAACGTCATTGATACCCTTGGTATAAGAATTTTTTATCTAAGAAAATGGGTAAATGATCAATGCCTTGATCTCCAAGAACTGAAGAAAAATGAAGAAATAATTTCTCGATGTTGGGATACTCCTCATCAATAGGGAAACAGACCTAAAAAAAGAAGAAAAGAAAATTTTATAAAAAAAGAGCTTTAACAAGCAAAGAGGATAGAAATACAAACCAAAATTCTATAACAACACAATCCTCAAAAGACAAAGATTTTTTAGAAAAATTGTTTATTGTCATACAAGAAAAAAGTAACTGTAAGTGGTGGGCATGCAAAGAAGTAAGTCATTATGCACACAATGTAAAATAGGAAGAACAGTAAACTTATAGAAACATTGGAAAGTTTAGACTATTTTAAGCTTAGTGAAGAAGAAATACTAGACCTAGCCCTGAAAAATAATAAGGGAATTGTTGAGATAATAGTGGAAGTTGAATATGAAGAAAGTGATTATAAAGAAACTACTCATATGATGGAAAGTAGCTCAATTAGTCTAGGTAATCTTCAAGGAGAAGATTACATTGTAGATAATGAGAATTAAGATGTCAATGGAGATTGGATTCGTCCTATAATTGAGAAAGACATAATCTATAAAAAAATTTATCTTTCAATTAAAGAGTAAGTACATATGTGAGATGATGGAAGGAGATTTAGAGATAAAAGACTATGAATATAATGTATGAGAAGTTAATGTCATTTATTAGGAAAACATCCTCAAGCAATGAGGATAGAAAGTATAGGTATATCCATGTTAGAAGTGTCCAAGTTCAAATTACTCCATTACAACATCATGGCAAAGATATTGATCGTTATATTTTGCTCTGTGATGTTAGGCATACCAAATTTAATAATCAAATTATCAAATAGATCAAGACCAGTTTGTATAATGGTTCAATAGGATTCAGTTGCTAACCTAAATATCATGTAAACCTAAAAGATAAATTTGCTAAAAACTTCCTATTCGTTAAGATAGATAGATATGAAAAGAGGAGGTTACCTACTAAAAATATGTTAGAAAATAATGTACAGACTAGATAATACTATAAATCCAAATACTCAGATAACAATGATAGAGGCAAAAAAATTTTAAAGTCCTACTCCAATGCGAAAAATTCAAATGATAAAATCTAGTCCGCATGAAATCAAAATCGATAAATCTTAGATATCTGGCTTTGCCAGTCCTGCAAAAATCAACAACAAAAATGTAATAAAAATTGATAAGAATGATAAATTACCATTAAACCCACAATTATTAAGAAGTATGAGTGCAAGATCAGAATGGGGAGGAGGACCTTCAACAGCTAAGAAAGAGCTTAAAGAAGATGATACAATTAGTATGACCAGTGAAATGAGCAGAATGAGTTTTGAAACCATAAAATAATGTGCAAGCCAGATTATGAGTCTAGATAGAAAAGTTATTCGGTACAAAACGGTGACTGTTAGTGACCCAATCTATAAAGATGAATTAATCAAAATTATGACTATGGAGATATGTTAAGAAGCCACTTATACTAATCCTAGATAGCATCTATATCCCAATAAATGTATGTTTAGAGGGATATGATAGATGTGAATTATATGCTTACATCGACAGTGCTTGTTCTGTTTGTTTGGGAAAATGATCCTTATTTCAATTTGTGTGGCAAAAAGCCAAAAATCCTTTACAAGTAAGAATAGTTGATAACAGCATAATGAGTCACAATGAGGCCATGAAAGGGTTATCTATAGAAATTAGAGTCCAATGCATTATACAAGTTCTATGGACTACTGATCAACCCTCCCATGATATAATTATTGGAAATATTCTTTAAAGGCTATATTCTCTATGCACACAAACCATAAGCCAAATAATATTCACAATAAATGGTGACTCGGTTCCTATTAACAAATTAAATAAACCATACACTCCTTAGAAGATTGAGTTTACACACAATTAGTGTGGTGAAAGGTAATCTCTACACAATGTGAAATAGCACTAACTATCTCACGACTATAGCTATCTATTAAAGAGCAGAATGTTAAACAATAAAAGCGATTATACAAAGAACTCCACTTTGATAATCCTCTAAATTTTTGGGATAAAGATAGATCATTTGCAAATATTGGTTTGTTAAATACTTACAAAACAATTCTTTTCAATAGAATTCAAAAAGCATCCTGATTCCCGAAAATAGACTATAAAAGTGGCTACTTGCAAACAAAAATGGATGAGTAAAGCATTTCTTTGACTACGTTTAGTGCCCTCAAGGATGTTATGAGTAGATAGTAATGTCATTTGGTCTTAAAAATGCACCTCAAATATTCCAAAGAAGAATGGATAATATCTTCAACGATTTTAATTATTGTTGTTTAGTTTACATCGATGATATTCTTCTCTTTTCCGAGACCATAGAACATCACAAAAATGACATTCTAGTTGTCTCCCACAGATGCTTTGATCATGGTATTATTCTTGGTAAGAATAAATGCATCCATACTGAACAAGAATAGAGTTTTTAGGTCCATAAATAAAAGCCGGACAAATTATTCTAGAAAAAATATTCTAGGAAAGAAAAAAGAAAAATTCCCTAAGAAGATTGAAGATAGGAAGTAATTAGAAAGATTTTTTTGGATGCCTTACGTATAGTTAAAATTTAATTAAAGATTAAGCTAATTAAGAAAACCATTATAGTAGAGACTTAAAAAAGAAGTAAGTTGGAAATGGACCCCTAGTGATTCAAAGATTATTCATTTGATGAAAGCTTCAAAAAGATGTGTAAAAATTTTCATGTTCTTAATTTGCCTAATGAAGGAGATGATTTAATTCTTGAGACAGATGTTAGCAATGAGCACTGGAGTGTAGCGCTCAAAATCAAAGAACAAAAAAAAAAAAACTCTGCAAATATTGCAATAGAAGTTTAATAACGTACAATGCAACTACCCCACAATGGAAAAAGCAATCCTTTCGGCCATAAGGGGAATTGAAAAGTTCTTAATCTTTTAGCTAGTTTTCTTTTTCTATTGAACATAGACAAAGATCGAAGAATTCTATGATATATAATTTAACTTGTGAACTTGCCAATGGTGATCATTAGAGAAGAATTTCTATCGAAAAAGGAAGAAATCCAAAATGAAATACAATTATTACTAAAACAGGTTTCTCTTTCTTATGGATATTTTGAAATTTCATATATCACACTATGGTCTGCATCTTCTGCCTATCTAATTGTACAAAGATTCAATATTTTAGAGTTACAAATGAATTGTTTAAGGTGTCCTTGTGATATTCAAGAAAAAATAAGTTTTTATGTTCAAGAAAAATGGTTCAACGATAGGTGTGCAGCCTTCATCAACTACTATCATGACAATTTTTATGATATTTAGGAGTTATGGAATACTATGTTTTTCTTCCCTAATAGATCTGGAGTTGATAGCGTAAGATTTCCAATGAATTCAATCTCTCCCAAAGACCATATTGCGAAAGCCTAGGAATATGGCATGGTAGCTTACCTCTTGGAAATTCCAGATCTGAAGTACCCATCCTTCTTACGACTGAATAAGTTTCAACAATGTATGTTTAGTGAGATCCAGTGGATTCTTACATCTACAGATGGTCCAATGAAAACTCCATACAATAGAAGTCCATATATCAAGGTACATTACACAGTAATTAAGTATGAAAATAGAAAGGCCAACCTAGGCCATTATCTTGTTCAATTAATTAATCTAGACGATCCTAATGATCAACAATTACGAATGATTTTTAAAATGACAAGAAGTATGCTTTAGTAGCTTTAGCAGGAGTCATTGAATTTTGCAACATTTATCATCAAATGTGTGCATTAATTGAACAAGAAACCATAATGCATTGTGTGAGCACTACTTTTGTTTATCATGATGAGTTCATCAAATATAAGAAAGTAGAATGAGCTACTTCAGAAAATGCTTTTAATTATCTCTTTGATATTGGAGCTAGAAAATTCCTATCAGAAAAAGAAAAGAAATATCTTCATCAATTATTTAAAAAATGGAATTCAAAGCATCTTCAAGTTGATGAAGATCCTGATGATTATCTGGATAATGATGGATGGTAAGACATTATTGGAGATGAAGTCATGTAGAATCTCAATATGGATGACTACTCTTGTCAACATTAAAGTGCTCTAAAAAGGTGTTACACCATTATGTGTTATCTTATCAAGTGTAAAGTCAATAAAATAATATAGTCTACTGTAGCTATATAAAAGCATCTTGTAACAGTGTGTGTATTATACCCATTAGGGCATCCTATATATTCCTTCTCCTTTATAAAAGAAGAAACTGAGTGTTGATAAGGGACACAATCATTTGATGATACTTGAGCAAAATAGAAGTCGGGTATCCCTTTTTCTCTATGAGCAAGCATCTCTAATAATCTTAGCTATTTAAGTCCCTTTTCAAATCTTTTCATTATAATATTTTCACTTTTAAGCATTCAATAAAAGAAGTTCCCAGTAAAGAATGTTATTCAATCAAACCTTATGTCTTAAATATTATGATTTCTTGATTAAAATGTTACTATCTTAAAAATACAAAACTTGATTAGTTACTACAATCCAAGGTAGGAAATCAAACAGATCTATGTTATGCCTAATCTAAGGAAGGTGTGATTAAGATTAGCAATCTCTATAAACTAGAAGTTAGAGAAATGCTAGGATCTGACACCAACTAAGTTCATATAATGATCGAAACTCTCTAATTAAGTTTTAATAATTTTTCTAAGTATAGTGGGCCTCTAATCACATAAAATATAATATGTATGATATAAGTAGTAGACATGACAACTGGTACTAGTAAGTCATTATAATAAGTCCAAATATTAATATAAGCTTAGTTTCTTAAAAAAGCCCAAAAATTTGAGTGTTTGCACTTTGAACCCCCATCTGAATCAAAAATACAAATTTTAGAAAGTTGTGGGCGAATTGAAAGAAACAAACCCTGAAGAATCACCATTTCGTAGAACATTGACCACTGCAAATAGTTTACCTAAAATAGTAGGTACGTGGGAATACATTCTAAAAAAATCATCCCTTAAAAATTATTTTCGTAAAATATAGTGTACCCTAGAGTTAAAAATTTTGATTTGTTGGGAGTATTCTTATTATGTTGTTGGGTTTGGAGCGTTAGCACTTCATGGCTGCTTAGTCCCTTATTGGTTGCTGCCTAGTCTACTTGGCACTTAGCTCCACATTGTCCAAATTTGTCTGTTCACTCCTTTCCCTTAATGTTTAAGCTCATATTGCAACATAAGTATAGCCCTCTTGATTGTCATGTGCACATTGCATCTTAGAGCCTATTCGTTTCAACGGTTACAAGGAGTGGTTAGCAGTTGTCAGCAGTTAGAAGTGGTTGAGAGTGGTTGAGAGTGGTTGTCATTAGCAGCTAGAAGTTGTGAGTGGTTGGGATTAGTAGTTGGAAGCAGTTGTGAGTAGTTGGGAGGCGATGAGATTAGCATTTGTGGAAGAATGTGAGCAATTACGAGAATTAAAAGCATATGAAAGTAGTTTAAAGCATGTGAGACCACTTGTAAGTGGTTGAGAGGAAGTAGATGTGGTTAGGATTAGCGGTTAGTAGTTAGAAGTGGTTGAAAGTAGTTGAAAGCAATTACGGTTGGGCAAATGCTAAACCGAACAGGCACTTAGTGATGGAAACATTGAAAGTCTTGGCAAGTCTTTGGTAGTTTGGATCTTTAGATATAGTCATGAACCTATATTTTATTTCAAACACATGAGTAGGGATTATCCACATTTTCCAAAAGTGAGGTCCTCCCAGTTTATTTGGCTTGGCTCAATTCTATGTCCTTACATGATGTGTTCTGTGGTTCTTGGAGGGTAATCAAGTTTGATTTCGGGCTTGTGGTCTCATACGTGTTTAAAAATGTTCACCTTTTTCTAATTTTAAAATGTCTTCTGCATTAATTGGGATTGCTATTAATTGATATTCTTGCTTGTCATGTGCTATCAGTTGCCTAGGCTATGGAGGATTGAGTTTTTGAATCTTATAGCCATCTCTCTATGTCGATTTGTCAAAAAATTAGCTTTGCTTACGGATAAACAAAGATCTAAGCATGGGGGACTTATTAGTCATGTTTGTATGAATTATTTAATTAAGTGATTGGGAGCCATTTTTAGAGAGTCAATATGCTTAATTGTATGATTTATGCCGCTATTTTTACTACTACACTTGGGTTTCGCTTATTGTTAGAGCATTTATAGATTTTGACTTTGTAAGCCCAAGGTATATGAGTAAAAGCATTATGTTGAGGCCTTATGAATCAAAGACAGAAGCAAAAGAGGCTTAAAGACACCAACATGGACATATCATGGTTAGCACTACTATCCAAGAGGTTCCAGGAAGGAGTTACAAGAAGAATAGGAGAAAGCAGCAGTGGCAAGGAGCACCACAGCTAGACCATGGTGTGACCACTATTTGTGGTAGATCCCATGGATTGTTTATGGCCATCCTCCTTCCCTATACCATCCTATTTTTTTCATGGTTGTTCATTTTCCTAGCATTTTTAGCATCAAGCAGCCTTGAATTCTGTAGAAAAAGTCTCATTTGCAGCCATCCTTAAGATCCTATCATTTATCTATCATCACCCATTATCTTCCTCATATGAATATCCACCATTTTTGCTATCATTAAAGAACGAAGGGCTGAGACCGAGCAAAGTTCGAAGGATACTGGGTGTCGATTGAGAGATCGTCAACTGGGCTTCAAGAATGAGCAATCTTCACTTTTTCCTCATTTTCTCTTTCTTTTAGATTTATGCTTTCAAATGTTTGCTTTGTTAAATTTGAATATGAGTGGGTAGTTTTCTTAATCTAGGGTTGCTAAATTAAACCTATGTTATTACGTTTGCTAGTTTGAACTCTTTGCACTTTGAATGTCTATTTGGTTGTTTCAATTTAATCTTAGAGTTTTGACTGATATTGTGATATTTTTGGCTAATTTCTTACATTTACATTAGCCGCTTGATGAAAAACTAAAAAGTTAAGATCAGTGTTGAAAAACTACGATTAGACTTGGTTTTATAATCACTTGAGAAAGGATTATGAATCGGACAGTCTTGCGATAATCATATTCTTAAACTTGATTCAATTAATATCTAATGAGAATTGGTCATTAGTTTGATCAAGTTAAAATTACTCCATTTTGAAAGAAAGTTATGAATTCTTAAACATTATTAACCATTGACTCGACTGGCAAAGTTGCAAGTGCTTGTTTGACTAGTTAGATCGGCACACCATTTGGTGGTGCTACCTCTACATGGTTTTAGACAGTGAAATTAATCCTAGTTTATTTAAAGCTTGCTAGATAGAACCAAAATCCAATTTTATTTTTTTTAGTAAACTTTAGAGGAATACACTTAGTAATTCAATCCAATCTTCGTGGGAATGACCTTGACACTCTACAACACCCCGTGCGCTTGCGTTTGCGATCAACATCCGACTCCTATTTCAATCTTTGAACTGTTGTCTTCTTTTCACAGCCTGCAACCTTGTGGCCTTTACACGCCCTCTCCCTCCTTTGCTGGATTGTACCCAAGGCCCAATCCCTTTTGTAACAGCCTAAATCACATAACCACTAGTTCTGTCCTAGTTACCTAAATATCTAGTGATTAGCACAACAAAACACATGAAGACTTGGGTGCTACCACCGTCCTATAGAAAGGACAAGGCCAAACAAGAACAACATCCTAACTTACTTTTTCATCCAATACTCCAAACATAATTTACATCTTTGCTAAACATCAATTTTTACAATGGGACAACAACTTAAGCCCCTTTTTTTAAGGAAAAAAATAATTGTTATCATAAACAAAACTTAGCATGACAGTAGATCAACAAGACACTAACATCAAAAGGGTTGCCACTGTGAGCCTCTATGACCAATGACACCAACTTCACTTGAAACGAACAGTCACTTCTTGCTTGCTTCCCTCTTATTATTGATAGACATCTCACCTAAAATAGGAAACATGAAAACAATTTGAAGAGTGAGTTGAAAATCAATATGCTTACCCCTATATTGAAAATAAAGTTTAAAGGATGTCTACAAGTGCACGCATTTTAATTCATTTTATTTCAAAATAACAGAGAGTGAATGAATAATTAAAATTATTACATAATGAGCCTAATGCAGCTCTAAGCATACACCACTTCTAAAAATTGTTGTATACTGGATAAACTTAATATCTAGTGCAACAATAAGTAATAATAAATATCTAAGGTAACATTTTTTAATAATAGTTATAGTATTTTGAGTAAAAACTTTTTGAAAAAAATGTCGCAATCCGAAACAAAAATGCAACACTTGTTCAAAAATATTACATCTCGGACTAAAAATGAGACTATTTTATAAATGTTATATTTATAAGTATATTGTCTAAATGTTACGCTTACTAGATTATTAAAGCAACTTCAAAGACTCCTATAATTGAATAAATAGGTTGTTCTCAAAGAAATTGTCAATAAACATTATCAATAGGAAATTATTTTTAAGAGATTTTTGATAACACATGCCCCTAGACACTTATAAGGGTGTTCAATTCAATTGAAATGTTTAACAGCTATTTTTTTCCTCTAATTATTATTAGTAAATTTGATATCAAAGATAATCCAAAGAAATTAAAGAAAAAAAGGAACTTGAATTAAATGTATAATTACAAACACTTAGCAACCTATTATAAATTTCTCTAAAGTGCATAATAAAAAAATATGTTGAAATGAAGTGCGATCATTTTTAGAGTTTTTGGTAAATCAAAAGAGAAATTCTAGGCAAAAATAACCCGATGCAAAATGATGGACTATCATTGGCAAAGGATATCACTAGAATCATATTGGACCGAATACATTCAGCTATAGTTTGATTCAAACATAGAATACTATAGCCAATCATATAACTGTCAAACAACTTCTACGAAAATCAATTCAATTAGACACTTTTATATTATTGAACTACCCAACATTGATCAGTGCCGTTATCAATATTTACTGCTATATGTGAAAGACAAACACTTAGAATATGGTAACCAAAATAATTCACTATCAAATCTTTAAACTACTTTTCTAGTAAGTACGAGGAAGCAAGATTTTTTAAAGGGTAGAAAAATTCTATTCTCCATCCTATATTTATATGACATGAATAAAGTTTAAACTACTTAATTCATCCATCCCATTTTTATATTCTTAAATGGAAAAAAACCACAGATTTTAATAAAATTGTATGCCATCCAATAGATAATTACTATGGTACAAAGATGTTGCAAATTCTTTGGTTAATGATGCATTTGATGAGTATTTTCAAAGATAAATTGGGGATAAAAAGAGTTTTAATTGGAAAGATAAAAATAGGATGATGGGAGTACATGGTTTGGCATTTTGGATACAGTAACAAAATAGATAGGACGAGAAAATAGGAAAATGAAGGTTTGATAAACACATATTGAAAGAAAGATTGATGGGGTGAAAAGAATAAGTTTTCATGTATCTAAGAAAAATGAAGGGAGAGAGTAATAAAGATGAGAAAATATTTACGTTTGTCAGAAAAGGCAACTTTTTACTATATTTAGTCTTGATATTTATAACTATATATATATCTTAGAATAGTTAAATTATTAAAAATCTTCCATTCTAAAGGATAGCTAGTTAACATTTAAATGGATTAACAATGATACATATATCAATAAAGTACAACTCACATGATAAGTAACCATTTCTTCAAAACTCCACAGTTAAGCATTCTAAGTTTGGAGAAATCATAGGATGGATAGCCTCCTGGGAAGTTTAGCATTAAGTATGCTTCAAAGGCTTGAAATAATCGATGAGCCATGCTAGCAATTTGTGAAGGAGCTGTGTATAGATATGAAAGAGTCCAGAATTATAATTATTTTTGTTGANNATAAATATTTCGGTTACCTAGATGTAGACCTAAAAAAAAAGTGTTGCATTTAAATGGTAAAAATATTGCAATTTTATTAACAAAGTATTGTACTTTGATAATGAAAGTGTTGCATTTGCCTATGCCAAAAAGTGTTGCATTTGCTAAAGCAATGTAACACTTAAAACAAGTGTTGCACATTCCTAAGAAAGTGTTGCCTTAGCCTAATGCAACAGGACCTCAAGTAGCGTTTCAAAAAGTGTTGCATTAAAATTAATGCAACATTTTACGGTGCTAATACAGACACTTATAAAGTGTTGTTATTGATTTGTTTTGTAGTAGTGTAGTCTATTGTTACTATCTGGATAAGCTCTTTATGATGGTAATTACGATCATTGCAACTTCTTATTTTCCCCTTTATATGCACACACCCAAACCGATCGGGAAGTCTGGTCGGCCGAAGCTAGTTGACAATGACCATGTTTAATTGATAGTGTAGTTAATATGATGTACATCGATGAGCCCATGTCATTATGTGGCAAACATGGTATAGAATGTTGTTGTATTAAAACTAGTAGATGAACATTTTTATCTAAAACATGTGAGTTTTATAAGTGTATGGGCAGTAAACATATCTTAGGACATGGTTGATAAAGTTAGTTGTTTAGCTAGCGGATAATGGTTTAGGTAACAGATAGTTATTTAGGTAGTTAGTAACATTTTTAATTTAATTGCTACCAGATAGTTATTTAGATCAATGGTTAAAATAAGTGTGTTCGGTAAATTTGGTTGTCAGATTAGTCGATTAATGTAAATTGACATAAAAGAATATATATAATTTCCAAAGATGAAATTTTCGAAGGATATTTTTTGACTGAAAAATATGAAATACTACTTTTGATTGCCAAAAACTAATATTGTTAGCTTGTTAAAAACGTAGCTTAAATTATGAAATGCTACTTGAAATGTTGCTTAAAACACTAGGTTATTTAACACTAAAAATTGACTGATTAATGTATTGGCTTCGTCAAAATACTAAACACTACTCAAAATGCTATTACTGAACATGACTTAACCTTGATCTTTCCTACTGATATTCAATGATGTTTATTGCCTTAACGATTGTTAGAGAAGCCTTGCCATCTATTGAAAGGGAACTTATGTGGCCAATGACTTGATTAGAACCTTCATTGCGAGCATTAAGTATATGTGTCTAAGTTTTAGGTGTTTCATTCTTAGATTAATTCCTATAGTCTAATTTTCTTTAAGAGATGCTTTCCTCATTAATTAGATTGGTTCAATGATTATCATACTGACCTTATGTATTTAATGTATCATACAATCGTTACTGAAGTCAAGATTCATGGCTTATGCGCCTATGATTTCCTAATAATTCATATTGATCTTTGGTGTGCATATCTAATCCTTTCCTCTTAACAAACATGCTCATATTATTTTTACCCATCAATCTTTCAATGCTAATCCTCTATTTCTTAATACATTCCCCTGTTTCTTATTGTTTCATAATGCTTCCCGGACCATTTTTAACAAAAGTCATTCTTGTATAATCACTTTCATCTTGACACTTACTAGCTAAACTAGAACTTGGAGCAAAAGTTATTAATAACTCAAGTAGACTCCTAATGCATCCAAAATAGTCATCAAATATGATTTTTTTTATAATTTATTTATTTTAGTTGCGACTTAGTTCCACAATCTAGGCCACATTTGCCACAATCCTATAACAAGTCTCGACTATTTTCGACAATTTTTAGGCTTAATATAGAAAATTCATATCTCCGTCTTCCGGCCTCTGATTAAGACGTAATATTCCTGCAATACCCGCGTACTTTATATTCCGTTAAGTTGTTCATAATGCCTTTTTGCGCTATGGAAACCGTATTTTATTAGCGACATGAGCTAAAATTATTTTCTAAATGCTTAATTTTATTAAAAAGGATGTTGTTGTCACTGTTATTACTTATTATTACTACTATTAATATTATTATTAGTTTTGAAAATCTTTCGATGATTTTTAATGAGCATTATTAACGGTTATTAACGAGTACTAAATCGACTAGGGACCCGAATACGATTATGTTGTCAACCTTAGAAGTAGTTATATGCTTATTAAATCGAACATGGCTATAGTTGGGAATAAGCAGTCGATGAAATATTATACTATCGATTTGAGTTTAGAATTCGGGTTACGAAGTAGACTAGCGAAATCGAATATGAACCAGCCTGGGACAAAAAAATAAAGAGAGGGAGGGGCATTTTGGGCATTTCGCGTGACACACCCCTTTTTCTCCTTGGCTGCCTGTGAAACCCCTCCCGATGGTCTCTCTCTCTCCTCTCTACTTCATCTTCTTCCTCCCCTTCTCTACCGTGCGCGCGCCACCCAAGCTCCCAAACCTAGAGAATTTTCACCACTTTT